>JANHGL010017582.1:32134-74512 GCA_024611195.1 Ceyx melanurus | reverse complement strand
AACATATATATGTTTTATATTTTTTAATATATATATACTTTATATATACTATGTAACATTGCAAATACACATAAGCAGAAATTGCATTAGCCGGTACCAGTGATCAGATGGAGAAACTGAACCACTGCTGAAGATGTCTCACACTCAACTCAGGCTTTGCCTTCTGTATTTTAAAACATTAGTGCTTAAAATGGGCATTCCTAATGTTTGATGCATGAGAAAATATGGCACATAATCCAACAGCATATGCCTGCTCCCAGCTCTGCTGGAACTTTAATCAGTACAAATCTGGTGCCTCTGTGTGGATGAGTTATCTCCTTTCAGTGTGGTGTTTGCATATGGGTAGGTCCTTGTTCTAGAGCAACATAAATTAGCCAGAAAGAAAATAATCTTCTGAAAAAGGTCCTGTACTCATGTCTAGGACATAGTGCAGCTCTGCAAGGCTTTTCCATTGTTGTCTCCAGCCTTTTCACTAAAAAGTAATCTGACAAGTATAATGATTCTGGAATACCAATTATGGTTTAGTTTGTTTTGAGGCTATTTAGCATTATGAACATTGCTCTGGAAGAGTAAGGTCTGGAAATGGATGTTCACATATCTCTGGAATAGTTGTCACAGAGGCATTTATTTCATGGTAGTATCTATGGCAGTTAGCAGCCCTGGCCAGAAAAGATTCACCCTGTGATCAACCATCACCTGAAGTTTCTACTTGAGTCATAAGGCAGCCAGATAGTCTTTGACTGGGTACCTCATTCTGCTGATCCCCTATGAAATTATTTATTGGAGTATCCCACAAGCTGTTGCTGCTTATTTTGTTGTGGAAGCTTTTGGGAAATGGAACCCACCTCTCATTTGGATGCCCTTATTTGGCTTTCTGTGGAAGTCTCCAAACAATGCTGTATTATATTTATGTGTCTAGAGTTGGTGTCTGCACTTTCTCTCCAGTGCAGCTCAGGAAGCTGTATATTGTGTAACTAGTAATGAGTCATTTCCTAGACAGAATTTTAAGGCAGGATCTGTTAGGTGGATCCCAGAATTCTATAGCATTTTATTTATCTAGGAAGCTGAATGTTAAATGCATTGTTGTATGCTGCAATACTTTCTATAAACCAAAAATGAACTCTTTCAGTGCTGGACTTGTTTCATGTAGGAATCTTCATGGAAGCAGCATAATCCTTTTACAATCCAGCCTCTTGGGAACACCTCAGCTGAAGTCAAAGGGAAAGAGTCTGTTGGCATCAGCTGTAGGTTTGTGGATCCATTCCAGGGATATGAGATGAATTCTGAATCTAATCAGGCACATCAGATCATCAAACTAAGTTATTGGTTAAAGATACGTGGGGTTTTTCAATTGTTGCAATAATAGGTGAAATTGAGTTTAATAAATACAATTTGTGTTTTATATCTGAAGGTTTGCTTCATAACTTGGACCTGATGGTAGAGACCATAATAGTGTGAACAATGAAGGGAATAAAATCTTTACACTCCTTTTGAAATATCTCATACTTCCAAGTGGTTTTGATATCCTTTAAAAAAAAAAAATTACTTGTGAAATTCATCTCTTGAAAATGACAGCACAGTTGAGCATTTCTTTACTGAAATGTTAATATTCTTTAGCAACTAGGCAACTGGCATAGCTTGGATCTCTCCAAGTAGGAATTTGTTTACTTTTTTAGCAAGTAATGTAGTCATGAACAACAATCTTGGACGTGGAATCAGCAGGAACTTATGTCTTCTGCTATCTTATAAATACACATTATTATTCACAGCCTCCTGCAGATCTAAAATACTACAGGCTTCTGAAAACTTAGAAACTGTGGGGAAAATGTTAATGCATGGGCCAAGAAATGAATACTGAGGCCTAAGGACCTAAGATTCTGCATTGTCCTATATTTTGTACCAATGTCATGTTATACAGTGGATGTGTAACACTACTGTTGAGATTTAGCAACATTTCACAGCTATTCTCAATTTACTTTTTAGAAACCTTTGTGGCAAATCCAATTGCAAGTGAGAATCAGATCATGAAACTTCTGTTACAGATCCAAAGGACAAGTTATACATCAGTGACACACTCAGTGAGAAAACATCATTCATTAGGACTGTATGAATAAGATTATTAAGATGGAATTAGTTTAACAGCTACTTTAAAATAGCAGACCAGCTTAATAATAGTTGGTTCAAAATCTTTTGATAAAAATCTGTATCTGCACAAATGACATTCAAGACTTCTCTCAACTAGAAAGATAAAATGAACATTCATTTGCTGCTTTCATAAGTGAGTAGTTTGTCTGTTAAACAAATAAATGGGGATGAGGAGAAATGTAAGAAGATACTGGCAATTTTGCTGCTTTTCTTTTTCTTTTGAAGAGGACAATTGTGAGTTGATGTGGTCTGAGAAGATTGTTGTGTTTAGGTTTCCCAGGGAATAAAACAAAGAAACTTTCCATTATCTCTCAAATACAGTGTGGCAAACTGGAACCAGATACTAAGGTGCTTGGCAAACCAGTAGTAGTTGGAGATAGGCACAAAGTGAACCAGCACCTGGAGAAATGTAAGGTAGAATGATGAGGCAAGCCTGAAGTGCCAGTGTCCTCTGGGCTGCATTCAGCTCTGCTGTTGTTTTCAAATAGGTACCATTTTTTATTCAGTATCTTCATTTTGCCTTTGCCACGCTGAGGTGGCCAAACCCCTCACTGGCTCTGCACCTTGGTACATTTTCCCTCCTAACAGCCCATGGTGACTGCTCAAAAACAAAAGTGTTTGTAGTGCACCTGATGTTTATGTGTCTCGTTCTAGTTGTCTGCAGATCTTTTGTGCACAGCAACCCACTAAACCTGCTAAGAGTCACCTACTCAACTTCAGAAACTTTTTTTTCTAAACTAGCAGTGGGTGCCTTCACTGAAGGGTTAATTCAGATGAATAATGGAGGATGACATGAATGTTAATCTCTCCACCTACAAAGTGTATCTAGATGACAACCTTAGACAGGCTGGATATTTGACTTTAGATGGCTAAACATAACATAAATACATATCTATTTGGGATTCCTATCCCTTAAAGACAGTATTTCTAATGACTTGAGTAACTTCTCTTCAAGCTCAAAAGGAAAAGAAGCCTTTTCAGGATTATCCCTTTTTCCTAGATACATTTACTTTTCGCTGAAGGTGGCTCTAGCTCAGGCTTTTAGCTATCTGCTGACATAAAGTGCAAAGTATGCAATTTATAATATTAATTGGATTCTTTGAAGCTTTAGCTTTTAGTGGATTTGCATGGCTTGTTACTCTCCTTTTCTGCTTGCAGCCAAGTAGAGAAGGAGTAAATTACTGCCCTCAGTTATGGGAAAGGCAAATATACCCCCAAGTTGGTTGATCAGCATGCATGGCTGTCAATCAGTGTCTCAGACAACCCATGTGCTACCACCTACCCTGAAAAGTGGCTGGGGAAAGCGAGTGGGAACTTGGAATACTATGTACTTGTTCAGAGGGAAGTAGGCATGTGAGATACTTACCTCCATGAACTAGCCACCTACTGCTCGTGGTGTCTCCTTCTTGCTAGGGGAAAATGAGGCATGAGAAGTGGAGCAGAACTATTGGTTCTTACACACTTGTGGATGGGAAGTGTACATGACGTGCACATAACATCATACACCTGAGAACCAGGTAGCAGAGGTGAAAATATGTTTCCATATTAAAGGCAGTGTACTGTATTAAGTATAGAGGTGAGATTTTGTATTAAAGAAGCCTTTATTCTGTTTATCTTTACCATGTCAAAGACAAGCAGAATGTAGAACTAACTCTCTATGGCAGCAGAGAGCAGATGAAAGCAGGTAACAGGACACTGTGGCCCAGGGAAGAGCTCAGCTGCGGGCAGCAGCCGCGGCCGCCTTACCTCGGGCTTTAGAGCAAAACCGCTTGGGAGACGCGGAGGGCGAGCCAGCGGCGCCGGCAAACCCCGTGCCGAAGCGCGACGGTCTTTCTTCCTTTGTTGAGGAGTTTGAGATGGACGGGGGAGTTCCCGGAGCCAGGGAAACCCGAGGGAGGAGGGAGAGGGCGAGCGGGTGACGCGGCCGCGTCGTTCGCAGAGTTGAAAGGCGGGAAAGCGGAAACGGCGCCCCGAGCGCGAGCAGCGAGAGCGGAGGGGCGCCCGAGAGAGTGCAATGTGTATATAGAGATCTGTGTGTATGTGTGTGTAAACCAAAACACAATAAAGCACGGGCAGCATTGGCCTGCGAGCCGGGCAAAAGCTCCTGCCAGAAAGAGCGTGGCCCAGCCAGAGGCGCTGTGGAAGCCGCAGGTGCCCAGGCCTCCGGCTGCAGAGAGCGCTGCCGGGACAGGGATGGGGGTGACACCTGAGTGCGCTGTGACCTGCTGAGTGATCTGCTCGGTATGGTGCCTGAGCTAAAGGAGAGGGTTGAAAGGCAGAGAACAGTAATGTGAAATGATGAGAAAGGGAGATAAACTGGCAGAGTCTGTCCTTGAGGAGAGGGCAGCAGGTGGAGCTCCATTAGAGGGAGAGGATCCCCTCCTTCCTTGCCACCGGGTAAAAGGAGGGAACCTCAGAAACAGGGTGAAATGGAACCAGGTCCCTGCTCGGCAAGGCAGGTGAATCCTCTCCCAGCCTCCCTTCCTTCCTCCACTTCCCAGTTGCCCTTGCACAACAGGTTTGGGGCTCTGGAAGTTGAGGGACAAGTGAATGATGATGGAGGAGAAGGTCCCTCAGGGCAGTCACACAAGGTAGTTCAGTCTCCCCCATGCATTAGGATGAGCTGTAACAAGAAAAAAAGGAGTAATTGTAGTTGGTGACTCCCTTCATGTGCAGCCAAATCCACACCACAGGGAGCTCTGCTGCCTCCTGGGGTCAGGGTCAGAGCTCTCACCAGGGAAATCTCTGGTCTCATATGGCCATCAGACTATAACCCTCTACAGCTCTTCCAGATTGGTAATGATGGAGAAAAACATGAAAATGATTTAAAAAAACTTCAGGGTCCTGGGAAAATAGCTTGAGTGCTCAGGAGCCCAAGTGGTGTTCTCTTCAGTCCCTTCAGTGGCAGGGAAGAACATGAAAGTCCCACCTGATTAACATGAGGCTGAGAGAACACAGAATGTCAGGGGTTGGAAGGCACCTAGAATGATCATCCAGTGCAGCCCCCTGCCAGAGCAGGGTCACCAGGATGGGATCCTGTGTGACATGCTGAAGATACCTGTGCACTACGCTCTGTTGTGCTTCACCATCTTCTTTCTAGAACAAAATCTTTCAAGTTTCTCAAGGTCAGTCACTTATTCTTTTAAGTCCCTGTCTGTTGAGGTGGCTGCAGCCTTGAAAGGTGGGTGAATCTTCAGTCCCCTCTCTGAAGGGTTGGTGTTACACATAGAATACAGATTTGGGAAAGGAACTAGAAAAGTCTGAATTAAAATCCTTCTAGCATCTGTGACCTTAATATTTTTAGAGATTAAATTTATGGCTGCTGACCTCAGTCTGCATAGCTATTTTTTTTTTTTTTTCATTGTTCTGGAGTTGAATGTCCTCTTCTAGCAATGGAAAATGCTGCTGTATTCCTAAGGCCTCACCTTAAAGGAAGACTTCCATTTCAGTATTTTTTTCCACAATTCATAATATCACAAAACACATTCTTCTATCAATTCAGTAAGTTAGTGCTTATAAGGATGAAAGTATCCATGGCAATAAAGATAAAAGTGCTAGGGAAACTGGGCTTCATTGACAACATAATTTCCATAGTGATCATGCCCTGACAAGATCTATAGAGATAAATATCAGGTACTCTATTGTTTTGTTTACTGTATTTTTTGGTTAAATGAAGCCCAGAAGAAATGAAAGGAATAGAGACTTGATAACTTAAATATGAGTAATTTGTTATTATCAATATATATCTGAATAATAATTCACAGAATGACCAATAACTCTGCACAACTGTCTTACAAATGTCAATCTGTCAAAACTGGTTCTGTCCCTGCAAGTCTGTAACACTGTGTGGTGTGCTTTCTTTTTGTCACAGTCCACCATGAATCACAGATATGAGAGATGAACAAAACCAATTCTGATAATGCTTCATCTCGAGTCATATCAGGATTGTTTCCTGAAACATTTTATTTCACTTTTGGTTTTTTTTCCAGCTTGCTTGTGCCTATCCCTGGAGATGGGGTTTCTATTATTTCCCTTTAAAGACTATTCCACAGTCCAATAGACCTTATCATTATTAAGACTTTTTTTCTTATATTCAGCCTGAACTATTCTGTGTGAATCTTCTCGTTATTACTTTGTGACACGTCTCTCTCCTTGATATTTATGCACCTGAGCTGTTTAAAGATAGTTATCATGTCTTCTCAGTTTTCATTTAACACACATGAGTGCAATATATATTACATGTAAAAATTGTATCATAGAAGAAGAGATGTTATGCTGAGGAAGAATCATCTTAGCTCAGCTTGAGCTAAGAGACCTTTTGTACTTGTAGTGGGAGATAATTTAGCTCTTTCCATAATTAATGTGATGTTATTAGTGCTTTTAGCCAATGCAGCTACATGATTATAGTGTGGTGTATACATAAACAATATTTAATCTTATTATTTTTCCTGCACAGCACTTTCTCACAAAAGCTTTGCTCAAAGGATTTGCTCTGAAGATTTATACACTTACAAATGTTTTAGGCAATACTCTGTGTTTGCTGTAATTGTTCTTTATGATAAATCTTTCAGGACTTATGCAGTGGTTTTTTTTCCAGACATCTTTATACAATTTATTTATCTTCATGTATTAAGCCTGAAAGCGTTTCTCTTGTGTGAATTTAAAGATTATTAGAATAGATGTTTCCACTGATAGAAAAGGGAAGGTGAGGCACAGGGGAGAAAATTGTTTCTGCAGAGGCAAGGATTGAGTGTGTGCTATTTGGCAAATTGAACAGGACCAAGTTGGACTGAAGCATAAAATTCTTAGATGAAGGTTCATGTGTATGTTCATTTATATGAGAGAGCAGTTAACAACAGAATCTCTATGTCTAATAATTTTCAAAACTACTTCTGAAGTCACTATTCCTCAATGTTTTTAACACAAGCCATGGAAGCGTTGTCTGTATTTATGTGAGATCTTTGCATAGTGAACAATGGTTTCCTGGTACACTTCCAGAGTCCCAAGCTTTTGAATTGTAATCCCACATCGAGCTGCAAAGTTTGTTTGTGTCATTTGGCCACAGTGCAACCTCTGGGTGTCAGGTGCACCAGCTGATAGCTGTGCTGTCCAGACAGGACAAAGCTAAGCAGATATTCAAGCCAGATTTTTCCCATTGTCCAGCTTTCCTCTGGGCAAAACCTGCAGGCTCAGTGAGAAGGTACCCTCTAGAAAGTAAAAGTTGTAAATTAACACTTTGCCCTTGCAAGCAGTGTGGACAAAACTAGTGGCAAAGACTTGTTGGGAAGGCAGCTGGATTGGGCTGGCAAAGACTGCAGTCTACATAAAGTCTGCTGTGCTCAGATGCTTCTGCACATTTTGTAGGTACTTCTCAGCATCTTAAGTTGCTCATTTTCCTCTGTAAATCCATCCCTTTGTGCAGCTTTTCCCTTAGGGTAGTGTAAAAAGATAACTGTCAGTGGGCACTACCTGAATATGTCCCATGGAAATGATCAACATCATCAGAGCACAAGACTACCTTACAACACCAGAATGGGACTGATTCAAAACCTGGTGAACAGTTCCCACTGTGAGAAACCTCCAAAGATATATTGCAATTTCTCAATCATATTCTGATCCCAACCTAATATGTGCAGTGGAAAAATAATTAACTTGCTGATGTTAACAATAATAATAATTACAGAAGTGTAGTGTAAAGCAATAATCTGCCTTGTTGTCAGAAAGGTTACACCCCAAGCATTTTAATGCAGAGCCTTTTCATCTTATTATTTGCCTTTCATTTCCTGCTCACAGTAGGACACGTAAGCTCAGTGTTTCTGACATCCTAGGAGCATTCTGAGAATACTGCAAGCCTCTTGTTTTGACTCTCAGTCTCACCCCCAGAGGTATGTATTACCTGAGGAGATATTCCCAGGAGGGTGTTACCACTCCTTTTTAGTAGAAAGCAAATTTTGAATAATATTCCAAAGAATTCTGAAGAATAGCTGTTACCAAAAGACTCAGGTTAAGCAGTGCATGGGTTATATTCATGCCAGATGGAATACAAAAACCTGTTGGCTGACAGCAACTTATTAAGTAGGAGAGGAAAGCTGCAGTGTATGGAAACAGGGTTGGTGTCTGGAGGCATTGTGAGGCTTCACAGAATGTATGTAGGTGGGATTTCTGATCAGAATTACAGTGATGTCAAGTGAAAAATAATCATAAAGAATCCTTCCTAATGATAAAGGACAGATAAATTTAACTCAGGCACTATAGGATTAAGAAGGGAGAAAGAGAAACTGTCTAGCAAATGTAAAATGTGTGGTGTAAAGAGGAATTGGATTTCACCTGGGTCAGTGCTCCAACTCTTGTGATGGACTTCCAGGGTCTGAAGGCACGGGCTGGGTGTCAGTTTGAGGAGTCTGCTCTCCATGTGATCTGATTACTGTGACATCCCTTCCTGCTATGAATTGATGCCCTACTTTCTTCACCTCAGCTGGGGCTGGAGGAGCAGGTGGTTCTGAGGGATATGGAGCAAGTTTTCATTTGTCTTCAGGCTTCAAAACTGCACCAGCTCTGCTCAGTGGTGCAGATGTTTTCTCCTCTACTCTCATCCTTGTTTGTCAGACTTGGTTAGGTACTAGCACAATTCTGTAGGTGTGGCTTGGTTGGCTGCCACCAACACACACTCACTCTATGTCAATTCTAGTGCATCAGGACAGGAGGAGAGAAGAATATTTTTTCAGAGTATGTAGTGCATGGCTTCTTCAAGCTGATCCTGATCTCCCTGAGAGTTGAAGTTAGAAACTGTAATATGGCCAGTGTGGTTGCTTTGTAGGTTGAAAGGGAAAGAGGCTTGTCAATTAGAGTATAATTCTTGCTACATTAAGAAGCCATTAGAAAACAGATCTTAAAACATTGTGACAATACTGATATGAAAATTGAACTAAAAGTCTTGTAAAGAGAAACAAAATAAAGAATCCCATCTGCTTTCCTGGGACTGGTCACTGCTCTGATAATACTACACATCAGGCTCCATTGTCTTACAATCCACAAGCTGGAGGCAATGGAAGAATGACATGCAGAAAAATGTGCCAAAAGGAGCAAGCACAGATGGAGTTGCAATAATACCAGAGCCCTCTCAGGCACCAGGGACCTATTTTAGTGTTCCCATGCAAAATGAAGTCGGCTAAAGAGGTGAGACTGCCTGTCTGGAGCAGTTGCATCTAACATAACCCACCTTGCTCAGCAGCCTCCTACTAGTCTTTGTTCAGACAGAGGAGAAGGGAGGACTCAGCCCACCCAGACCATGAATGACTCGTGGCAGTTTCTTGTCTTTCTCCATTTATCAGGAACTGAGGAGTCATTTGCCAACCATATCCTAGGCTTCATCAAAAGCAGTGTAGGCAGCAGGTCAAGGGAGGTGATCCCTTCCCTATTCTTTGTGAAGTGAGGAATGTGAAACCTCACCTGGATGATTGTGTTCAGCTCTGGGGCCCTCAGCATAAGCACAGGAACCTGTTGGAGTGAGTCCAGAGGGGGGTCACAAAGATGATCAGAGGGATGGAACAATTCTGCTCTGAAAACAGGCTGAGAGTTGGGTTTGTTCAGCCTGGAGAAGGCTCCAGACAGACCTTCTAGCAGTCTGCTAGTACCTGCGTGGGGCTCACAGGAAAGATGGGGTGAGACTCTTTTGTCAGGTGAGACTCATTTGTAGTGATACAAGGATGAGAGGTAATCATGTTAAACTGAAAGAGGGGAGATTTAGAACAGAAATTAGGAAGAAATTCTTTGCTATGGGCCTGGTGAGGAGCTGGAACTGCCCAGGCCAGGTTGGATGGGGTTTTGAGCACCTTGGGCTAGTGGAGATGCCCCTGCTCCTGGCACAAGGGGTGGAACTAGATGATCTTTAAGATCCCTTCAACCCAAACTATTCTATGATTCTACTCTCACTTATATTTGGTGGCTAAAAATAGGTGAAATGAAGCTGAGTTGAAGTGTCAAATGGGCAATTTAGACAAAGAATCTGGAAGGATGAAGTAGCAAAATTATAAAAACTAGCAGAAATACATATCAGTGTCTCCTGTCTTTGTTTTGCTTTAACCACTCTAGCTGTAAAGCTTTGGGAAGCAAAGTGACCCTATCATTTACATGAAATAAAGCCAGTTCAGGGAGAACTGTGACATGATGGATGTTGGCAGAAAATGAAACTCAGTTTGAGCTGTCTTCAGAAATACACCACCAAGTTCCTGAGTTATTAACACAATTGGAGTCGATGGACTTCCTGAGTTCCCCAAATTCTGATGTATTTGGTATTCAGACTAACACCAGCTTTCATGGGTCTGACAGAAAGAAAGTGTTTCCAGTTAGCTCAGTATCATTTTGAATCATTAACTCTGAGATGTAATGAAGACCTAATGATACCACTTATAACTATTTCATTTTGTATTGTTTTAGAGTGAAAAAGAGCTACTGTTCTTGGGTGGACTGGCAAGTGATGGGTGAGTACCTGATGTGGGTAGAATAAAGAAGACTGTCTGCTAAAGTAATAATGCTTGAAGTTCCATCTAAAATTATTTCAAGACATAGCTGCCCAAAGGGGTGAAAAGATTCCTTTTTCAGTTATAAATTTCTCATTCTTACTTCCCTGGAGTATCATTGGAGTGATGGAGAACATAATATAGCAATTAGGTTCTGCAGCTAAATCCCCCAGAAGAGATGTGCATTGTAGCAGGCAAAAAAAATATGTATTTTTCCATAGATGTGAAAAAATACATAGAAAACTACTGGCAAAAACTTGCATAGACCATGGATGAGCCCTCTGATGTTTTACACAAAGTACAGTAGAAGAAATGAATATAAAGCCAAAAAGAATCATCTGCCAACTTCTGCTTACCTGGAATGTCCTTCAGTATTTTACCTCAGCTCAGGGGATTTTGACCTGTGTTAGTCTGAAGAGCCCCCACTTCAGGGTAAAAGATTTTAAAGCTCTTTAAAACTTATTGTCAGTTGTTTGTCTTATTATGCAGGTGGCCAGAAGAATTACATTTAATTATGTAAATCAGATGTTTCACTTTGGCTGATAAGGGAAGTATCTGATACAGCAACTGCTTTGAGAGTCTTGCCTAATTGTTGTGTCAATCTGAGTTGTTTGTTGAGGCAGCCAACTTCATTCCACTAAGACATTCTGTATCTGTTTTCAATTGCCAATTTCTTAGCTGCATCTCATAGGGGAAAAAGCCCTTTTAAAACACAAACCACATTCTGTGAGTTGATTGATTTAGATGAATGGCATTATGGGAAGTTAATAAAAAATGAACTCTGACTGACAAAACTTAAAAAGATTACTACTTCAACATGCTAGAGTTCCTCATTTCTTTCTGTTTTGTATTTCCTTTTGGAAAAAGACTAGTAGAAAAATGGAAAAATATCAAAGGCCAGTAAGCCCAGATTTGTCACAATGGATTCTTTACTGTTATTTGGGACTTTAAAAATTATAGTTTTAATAATATACATTTCTAGCTTTCACCTGACCATTTCATTTCAAGGTTACAATCTCATTTTCTGAATATCATTAAATAATTGTTAATATTTTTTATAGTATTTAACCCAAAGTAAAGTGAGAGAAGCATTGAACCAAGGAAGCCTCCATTTTGAATGAGCTGGTTTATGAATATTCTTGATGGGAATTAGTTAAGATATAGCAAAAATGTCTCCAGGTGTCTGGGCTTCTAGTTAAAGGTGAAAGCATAACAAGTAGAAATTTGATCACTCTTTCTTGTATTCATTAAATCCTGTATGTGTGCTGTGCTGCTAAGAATACAGCATCCCTCTGACATAATGGTAAGAGCTCTGGTAATTATTGATCCCAATAAAGAGGTTTGATCTCAATAATAGAGACTATCACTACACTTCATCTCCTTCATAGAAAGAATAGAGGTTACACATTATTCATTAAAGTTATCCTCCTCTTTGGAGGTCTCAAAAAGCAATATTTTCATTAAAAGGTCATGATAGGTTAATTCCTTTATGCTTGTCATGCATTAAAATGCTGTAAAACATTTGTCTTTAGACTGATATACTGTATTTTTTTCTATCTGAATGAGTTATGCTCATAAGCCAGTTTTCAGAAGGGAGCCACAATCATCTTCCTTGCTTTTTGACCAAATTGTCTCACATTTGTGTTCTTGCATAGGGCTCTTTTGTAACAGACACTCAGTGAAATAGTCTTGAGACTACCAGCTAAACTGATGGTGTGACCAGGAAAGGGTGCTGTAAAGGAAAAAAAAAATAAAGAGGATATCTGAAAGTTGCATATTTCAGTTCAGTAGTTCACTTTTATTAGCACTGTATTTTAATATGTACTTGACTAGCCAGGCATTTATTTTCTTATGGAAAGCTCACATAAGAGAAGAAATGGATGAAAGATTAGGGCTGATCTTCAAAGAAACTGGCACAATATTAACATATGAATGGAAATCTAATCCATATTTTAGATCACCGAAGAAAACAAGTAAATGTGAAGTGCTTCATTTATAATGGACTCCAAAAAATACATTAAAAAAGAAACTGGAAATGGACAGCAAATATTTAGGATTTAAAGATGATTGAAAACCAAAAAAAGTTATATTTTAATTACCAGAAGCACAAAATGTGTGTATTCAAATTTCCATCTATTCCTAGGGAGTCACATTTAGGACAAGTGCAAATTAAAATCCAGATTCTTCTGATTCTACTTTAGACATGGGAAGAACATCACAAAATGTGACTGATTTGGGATGGCAGAGACCTTACAAGATAAGCCTGCAGAATTTGTCCATCAGCAAACCAAACCCATATAAATAAGAGTTAAACTTTAAAGCCTCATCTGAAACTTAAATCTCATCTGAACACAATCATTGCCCATCTATTAATAATAAATAAAATGAAAATATCCATTTCCAGACTATAAAGGACCTCTCTACTGTAGTCTTACTACTGACACAGGAGGCAGAATTAAGGTGTAAGAATCAGAGTCTGTTTTTTCCAAGCTGAACTGAGCCAAGCTGTGTGCAGAAGGGACATCTCTGTGTCACTGGAAATGCTCAGTGGGGATGGGCTGTTCTTCTGGGGGGAAGGTGACATTTGCATTAGCTCTCTAGTTAATGCTAGTGCTGTGTTATTAACACTGATACAAGGAAGGAGCAGTAATACACTCTCAAATGTCCTTTTTTGCATTTAAATAAAACACTGCATTTGTTAGAACCAGGCTGAAGTGTTTGTTGCTGAACCTATAGGAGAAAGAAGCTGATGGAAGGATTTTAAATAGCATTTGAGGATTTATCCTGGCCGCAGGCAGAAATGTTGGCCTGACAAAGACTAACCCTATGCAAGCTGATGATACAAAAAGGTTTTTTCAGAGCCCAAAGGTCACCTCTTGTTAGCTGCAAGGATTTCAGTGGCTTTACATGCAATAAGGCTGTAGTAGCAGTGGAGAGTGAAGCTTTCCAGAGGGAACCTGCAGCATTACAATGAAGGAAATACCTGCTTAGAAAGGTATTGCAGTTTAAACAGTGATAAATATCAAAATAAAGGTAACAGCCTCAAAATAATTGGAAAAAAAAGAGAAGCACTTGACCAGTTTTGTGATCCATAAGAACAAAGCCTCCCAGACTCAGAGGAGTTTCGATTGGACAGGCACCCTCCTCAGGAAGTTACCCACACATTCAGCCACCTGCACAGAGTGGCTGAGCTTGGAAGGGCTCCCTGGAGGTCACCTGGACCAGGCATCCTGCTCCAGCAGAGCTACCTCGTGGAGAGCAACCACCACACTGCCCAAAACATGAGCAGGAAGATCTTTTGGAGTAGTTTCCTTAGGTCGTGTCAGAAAGCAATTTTTGGGATTTTGCATGGAAAGCTCCTTTTTGGCTTGTTTTCATTTTTCTGAGTTTGCTGATTTAGAATGTTCCCCAAACACTAAATTAAATTGAAAGAATAAAAACATCAACAAATAATTAAAGGCCAGAATTTATTCCCTAATATTCTATTGTCTAAGAATCATCCTTTTAGTTTTCTCTACAATTTTCTTAAACTTTTTATAAACCAATCTGGATATACTCAATAAGAATCTATCATCAGGCTCATTCCCTTGTGCATGCTATTCCTAGTTTATTTGCTATCTTGCAAATGTTCAGAAATGTCAGTTTTCAATAAAATCTTCTTAGCTGCAAATTGGAATTCAGTTCTGGCAATATGCTCTGAAGTCAAAAAGTGTACCAAACAATTTTCCCTGCATTATCTTTCTGCTCAGCCACAGTCTTACAGTTTGGTATTTTAGCTCACACACACACACACACAGAGCTGTGAATAAGAAACCTTTGCCTGCTGTTCATCTTCTAATTTATCTGAAAAACTACAAAATTGCTTTTGTCCTCTTTTCCTAGTACAATGTTGTTTGAGATTCAGTCACCTGTATGCCTCATATGTCCATATTTTCTGTTTGACATTTTTCTCTATGAATACTGGATAGGGCTTTCTTGTTATAATGGTTTGAACTTTAGAGAAACAGTGATATATAAACAAATCTTATGATTATTTTGCACAGTTTCCATCAACATGAGAATGAGATGCAAATGAGTGGCTCTCCCAGCTAGAAGAAGAGAACATTTACCACCATGCCTCTTAGAACAGACCTGTGGGAACTTCCCTGTAGGAATTAAAAAAGACAGTTCACATATATTAAAGCAGAACAAATGAGAGACAAGAAAGACAAGGTTGAGGGAGATAAGAATAACAATCCTACTAACCATAAGTGATTTGCATTTAAATATCAGAAGCTAGAATGAGTAAATAAGGAAAAAAAAATTTCACCTTTTTTCCCCCCTGTGTTTAGTGTCAAACAGTGTGAAAATAAATGATGAGAGATTCTTAGCATCATATGTACACAGGAGAAAATGCAGCAGTGCTAATGAGTATTTGAAAATCCCTTTAACTGGTAGTGGATGATGTGCTTTGACATAGAGGTTGTAAACTCCCCTCTGGTCAAAAACTCTATCTGAATTTATTCCATAACCTTTATTCCAAAGGAAAGGTATGGAGAAATACTGGAATAATGAACTCTCACACACACACAAATTTGTCAATGCAAAGTTAAATCCTATCATATATAGGACAAGCTGAATCTTTGGAAAAATTAGAAGTTTTTGCATTGTGTGTTATTGGTCTTACATAAAAGCCATAAAATCACTAGATAGCATATATACACACAACTTTGTGAATGTACATTTCAAATTGTTGGAATGAGGTTTCCCACTCTGACATTCTAATTTAGACTATTTATCCTTCTGTCCTTGGATGATTCTTCCTTGCATCTGTACAAAACACAGAGCTTTCGTCTGTGCACTTAGTTGTGTCAGGATTTTCCACAGGTCGTTTGCTCTTCAAGCACAAGTTCTGCGTAGGATCATTTTTCCACTGTCTTCCAGCCTGGTGCTTAACACAGTACAATCGGTTTATCTCTGGAAGTATCTCTTTACCCTGCCTAATCAATCAAATAAAGGTATGATAATGACTTTGCTTCTCACAGAGGAATTGTGTTGATCACTTTGATCTCCTAACAGCACCTAAGCAAGCAGCTGCTTTAGTGCTGAAGCTTTGTCTTCTAGTTCTGACCTTGGGTGAGAGTCAAACTCAGTGTATAGTGGTCTTTACTGGACACTTTATCATTTCAGAGATTATTTTTTCACCTTTACCTTAAACAGTTTGGTGGGTAAATATTCCATCTGAGACTGGAAATCGTGCTGATTTGGTTCCTGCCCTGCTTTTTGATCTGCTGAGTGACTCAGGCCCTAAGCTGCATCTCTTACTGCTGATGTGAATGTTGTTTCACCACATAATAAATCCTTTTGGGTCCAAAAGAGCTGCAGCTGGGTAATAAGAAACCCCCCCGAGACTACATATGCAGATGATTCAGATGATGGAAATACAAATGGTAGCATCTCACTTAGGTCAACTTCAACATTTTCTGACTATCTGCAGAGCAAATGCTATCATGGATCAGGTATGGAAATTGAATTTTTATTGGTTAGTGAATTCCTTGAAGCCATTACTTGTGTTTCTTTTAATTGAAGAGAGGTGGGAGATCTTTGCATCAGAAGTTTCTCTCCTATCTAATTCAATTTTCAACTATTCTCATGTATATTCTTATATTCTCATAAATATTCATAATAGGATTTTTCCAATATTTCAGATGATCTCCAAATGAGGCTGAGATGGGTTACCTGCTTACTTTGATTTCAAGACAGAATCCTAATTCTCTCTGTGGATTCACCTAAGTTTAGATGAAGGGTCACACTCTGAGCATATGAATCTGGAATAGTAACCTCCTGTATTTGCCCAGCAGAGAAACTGGGGATCTGGACAACAGATTTCAGTACATGTGGTATTGAATGCAGCTTTTCTATTGTGAAGAGCATCATGATTTATTGTTGCTTTAGGAGAATATTGACCTTGGCATCTCCTCAGTTAATATTTACCTCTTGGGTCAATAGATCTGGATATTCACTTATTCAAAAATCACTATTAACTTAATTGCTATTTGGCAGCATATACTGTAAAACCTTTGGAGGCTGATAATTGAATATTTGTTATTAAATTCTATGAAGAATATAATAGTAAAGACTTGATGCAGTGATGACAAAAATTATCTGACGGTCATAAAATTTTTGTGACACATTTTAGAGGCACTAGTTGTATTTTAGTAGAAAACATGCTAAAAATGGACCCAACTGGTAGTATGTGTTTGGGGTTTGATTCTTTTCTTTCTTCTATTGTTTTAACCAGGGATAGCAGCAGTTATTTCAGTGAGTTAGGCACAAAACTAAATTTCTAATTCCCATTAAAATGATTACATGGTAATTAAAGAAGTACATAATAAATATTTCAAGGGAGGACAAGTACTTGCTATGTCTGCCTGCCTGGAAATCTGTTAAGCATAAGCATATTCTGAAAGTGTTTTGGCTTTGCTTTTAATCTTTGTGTGTTCATCACGTACTAAGCACACTAAGGACATTGATCTACATCTGCAGATGCCACAGTAACATGTCTGCTGACACCAGTATCCTCTTTTCCTTCTGATGCATGATGGCATGGGCCTTGCCACGGGGAAAGTGGGATCTGAGCTGCCAGGTCTCTCCATTACCATAGTTGTAAGCAGGAAGAAATCTTCTGGCTGATGCAGCACCCTTCAGCAGTGCTGAATTTATATCAGATAACTGTAGCCCATCACCTGCCCAGCTACCCTCAGAAGTGGAGGAGCACTCAACAGTGGTACAGAGATAATTCTTCACACCCAGCTTTTCATTTTCTCCTTCAAATGAGTATTGCATTTTCCTCCTTCTCTTTAACACCAAGGCTCTCCATGGGAATGATGTAAATACCTTTGTGACTAATGACATAAAAGGAATGCATGATATACTTTCCAGTTCCTGCTCACCAATGGAAATTAATTTAAAGTACTGCTTCTTGCAATTGTCTTTCAGTCAGGCTGTTTTAACATGCTGTAAACATGCTCACCCATGTGAGGTTGGTGGAGGTTTGGGTACATCACTGTGACCAGCAAGAACCCCAGTTATGTCTACTTTGGGGCTTCTGGAGGGCTACTCTGTGCAGCAGTGACAGACTCCTCTCTAATGAACAACAGAACCCAGCACTCCCAGTGGGAGTAACAGGAATATCCTTTGTCCTACATAGAAACAGAAAAGGACAGCAATGATTTTAATTTGTGCACTCATACGTGTCCTGCTGTCTGGGAGTTTTTTAACTTCTGTAGTCCCATAAATGATAGGAAATAAAAATAGAGAAGGAATAACCTTTCTTTGGCTAGAATCACTGCCTGTGTGATGGTCCTGGCCACCTGATGTATTACAACATATTAGTAACTCCTACACAGTGGAAAAATATTAGTCTTTTTTTATGGCTTTTGCACCAGCTCCATGAGTTAGCAGCACTCAAGATGAAGATGCAAACAATTGAACAGGTGGCAACAGGCTGATTCAAGAAGAAACAAAGATTTTTGTTATATATAGATAAGCTAATATATATATTAAGACACATAAACATTGCTTTTATAAATAGAAATCAATTAGTCTCCTGAGATGCCTATCTTTATTAATTAGTATGATGGCCATAGGAGCTTGCATGCATGTAAATCATTTACTGTTGAGTTGATAAGACATTTCTGAATTCAGACCGTGTCAGTGCCAAACATATCATGACACTGGCCACATCCAGCTCTGACAGCACTGTGACCCTAACAGTGTGCTTAATGCTGAAGTGATGTAAATGCAACATCTAACAAATAAAATACAGTATTTCAAGGGTCATGCCAAAATACACAGGTAGGTAGTGTTCACAAGTGAAAATGCACATCACATGGCTGTGGAGATAAAGGACCATGTCTGAGAGACAGGTTTTCCTGCAAAGATACTAAAATTCTCTGTTATCTATTCTTCCTAACCAGACAACAGGGCTTTGAGTATAAAGAAATATTCATTGTGGGTTTTTCTCCTTTAAACCTTATTTGTAATATCATTTAATCTACTTAAATCTTGCTTAAATTTCGGTTAAGACCATGTAAAATCCCTCAAAAAGTCAATAGCAATCTAGTCCATTGTCCAAGAATACTGCCCCTGTAAGTGCTTATAATTAGAATATGCCCTTTTGTTTACCCTCAATGTTCCCTGGATACCTAAATACAGTTGTTCAGTTGCAAGGAGTATGAGGAGTGAGATGAGCTCCTGTATCCTGCCTGAGGCTGCTTTGTAGCCAGATGGGCACCTACCTCTGGCAAAACTCCCAAAGTGCCAACATTAAAATGGGCAGCACTGCAACTAGTAATAATGTTCCCCTCCTGCCTTTTTGATTTTTTTTTTCTGAACAGTTTAATTATTAAGACTTGTCCACTAAGAACTTGGGTTCTGTGCCAGTGCTTCAATGAGCCTTGAATTTACATTACAGGATATTTCATGTTTCATTTCTGTTGTGCAAAAATGCAGTATTGTTGTAATAGCCCTGAAAGCTTTCTGTGTTTGATGGAGTGAACCTAATTAAAAAATAGGTATTTACTTGGCTTATTGTTAATAGTCCAAAGGAGTAAAAGGCTTATGCAGCATCATAAAGAAAAAGAAAGGTGGCTGCTTTGAAGAACAGGGACAACAAATATCCTTCATCAGCCTCTAAATGGTTCAACAAATGCAGTATGAGGGGACCTAGCAGACATTTTAAGACAAGGTAGAACAATAAGCAATGGCTAAAATGGCATGAGTCAGCTGATGGGATTAAAAAACCATACTGGCACTGAATGTATTAAGTTAACTTACGTGGTGGAACTTAATGAAATTGCCCTTGCACATGTAAAGACTGTTTTCAGTACCTAGTGCATAACAAGGGGGATCCCAGTGCTCCTGCTCTTCTCCTCTCATACACTCACCTGCCCAGTACTGGTGGTGAGCAGGAACCCCACCTGGCTGGCACAGTATCCTTGCAGGTGGATGTCATTACAGCTGCTCATTCCTAACTATTTATTTGGTTAAATCTGACATTTTAATTTTATGAGAGGAAAGTGTTGTTGCACTCCAGCTGGCAGCACGGTGTGTCCAGGGTATTTCTTCAGCTGGCTGACATGGGAATGGCATGTTCTGCTAGCACTGACACTGAAGCAAATCTCTCTGCAGCAGTGGGGAACCTCATGGTTACCTGGGATCTAAGGAACTCACACTGCAGTAGATCTGCCACACAGTTGTCATTTATGATACAAGATTTTAATGTACTATGGGGCTGTATTCAGATTTTTATGTGTAAACATAATTCCTGTTTTCAGCAATTCTGTTCAAACAGGAAGAACAGGTACCAGTTGCCCAGTCTTCTGGACATTTTGGTTCTGCTTTTTTGACCAGCAGTGGTTTGGTTTTAACTGGAGGAGGAAAAATCTAGCTGATACAAAAGTTCCTGAAATAATATTCAGTGCAGTGGATTCAGGACTTTCACTTCTTGGGTGACTGCTTTAATTACTGGTTTAAAATGCAAAAGACACAGAGCAGCAGTTCTGGTCCATTAGGTTCTCATCCTTAGAAGAGGGTTGAGTAGTTTAGATGACAAGTGTATGAACAACTGGTATTTCTTCCCAGTTTCTTGTACTCTGCATGGGCACTTCACTTTAGGCCAAGTGACTTTCCCACTGCAGGTTTTCAGCAGCATTAGTAAGAGCACAGGAACCTGAGGCAGATATTTTAGGCATCATGGGCTGCCCCCAGAGTCAAGTGTTTACCATTTTGGTGAGATAATACTTATGTTAGGAACTTCTGTAGGCGAGTGGGAGAGATGTGACCAGTCAGCTCATATGTATGTGTACATCTGAGTAAGCAAAGCCTTAACCAGGTTTTAAGGAGGACATCCCCTTGCAGGACTCTGATGATGAGATAGTTATATACCAAGTTATATCTCTGTCTTTCTCTCCTGACAGCAAAGCAAGCAGATAGGACTTGGGAAATTTTACCTCCCCAAATCACCTCTTCCACTGAATGCTGCTGGGAGCATTCATGCTGGAGTGGTTGGGATGCAGAGTGCAGGGATGTTTCTGTTTAAAACAACAGTGTCAATATTCTGCTCTGGTTTGCATGTATCTATCACCAATGTGCTACTAAAGCCTTTTGAAAGTGCTGTAAGCAGCATTACTCTCTATGATCATGTGTAGTTAATTTCTTTTCCCAAGGAGAAACTTTACATGTGTCTTTAAAGATTATTTAATACAGATTCTGTGCAATCTATCCTTTGAAACAATGCTGAAGGTGTTTTTAAAGGGAATTAAAAGGAGTGGGGTTCCTGATAGTGCCATTGAGTAGTTGTGCTGTGGTGAGCTTGGCTCTGGAGGTTCTGCCTTCACAAGCAGTGACCATGCATTGGCAGCTCCAGTCAGTGCACCCAGCAGCAGGGCTACATGGGACAGTCCCTCCCAGAGATTTGGATGTGCTGACTGGGGAGTTATTTGAGGCTAATTTTGTAGAATTGAGTACATCAGGAATAGCTTCAACAGGAGAAAAAAACCTTTGAAGCTGTTCCTAAACAAAATTTTCTCTCTAGTTTTAGATCTGGAAGATGCCTGCATTCTGAAAACATCCTTTCACAGGGTGGTCTGTCAGGAATAATAATGCCCGGTGGAAGTTGAACTTCCCAGGGAGTAAAATGCTGAAACGGCAAGTTTAACAACAGAGGCAGTGTTGGAATAACAGTGCTTCAACATTTTTTCTGTCACTACCCTGAGTACCTGGCACACGAAGGTAACAGATGTTTCTGAGACATTTGTGAAGATCTTTGGTTGTAGTTTTCCCTTATGGAGGAGTGAAAAAAGTGTGATAGTGGCAGTTTTTATATTTGTGGTGAAATCTGTTCTTGTGAAGAGCACCTGATCAGCAGAACAGGAGATGTACATCTCTTTTAGGAAGACAGTAGGGTTTTGTTGCTGAGGCAACAGTGGTACAAGGGAAACATAGATTCAACCTTTGACTCCAATGCAAATTTACTGTGTATCCCTAGGATCAGTTAAACCTTGACTCAGTAAAGCAACCTGATTTTCAGTAAAGCAACATGATTTTCTGGTGGTGTGATTACTGCTGTGTGTTTAAAGATGTGGTCAAATGAGGACCTTTTCTTAGGTTCATGTACTTTGTCTATGTTATTTGTAAGCCAAGTAAGCACCTCGGGACCAGAACTGTCTCTGTCTAAAAGAAACATCTCTCACTGCCTAAAAGAAAACATGTCTGTGGTTAGGTCCTGGGGTGCTATCATACCACACTGATTAGTGGTAGTGGTAAAACCATGCAAAACTTATCCAAGCTAATGGAAAAAAATGCTTTTTCCTTTTAGGTGTTTGTTATTTTTCCTTTGAAAAGCCATGTTCCATGATGAAACCTCCTTTTAAAGCCTAGACTGTGAGCAGATCCACTAGATAAGGCCTTTTTGCTGCCAGGGCTTCACCTGTCATGGCTTGGAAAAGTCATGTGCTTGAGGGGGTTGGAAATTGTGTTTCCATGGTTATGTAGCTCTTGACTTTCTTTTAATAACCCAGACGAGTGTTGTTAATGTTCACTACTGGTAATGGGAAGTTATAGAAAAAAAACAAACTCCCATGGGCTTTGGGTTTTGTTCCACACTGTGCATAGAAACATCAGGTGAAAAATTAGCAACAATTTATCCACACAAGTGAGAAGTTACTCAAAATACACAATGCCATTGCTTGTGAACAGCTCAAAAGTGAAAGCACAATACCTCCCTACTGTTGTAAATGAACATATCCCAGTCTAGAGGATTTACCTTGGGTGGAATATTTGTGAAGAGCATCATGATATAGGAAGTGTTATTATTGCAGTCAATGATCCATGCTTTGTCTGTGTTTGCATCACATTCTAGGGGTCCTAATATAAATAGGCACTATACTGATGAGTAATACGATGAGAGAGGCTTTTATTCGTCTTCTTTATAAGGGTGTGTCAAGATCCTTATTTTCTGTGGTCGATTGACCAGTAATTGATGTTAATGATCAGAACATGAAGCTACTGATCTGGCTCTCAGTAGTGCTGCAGGGTGAGTGAGTCAATGTTAGTATCAATTATCTTCACTATGCTAAAAGGACAGTTACAAAGCAAATACATTGGCTTGGTGTGTACACTGAGGTTTATAGTTTGCTGAAGGGAGATGTGTTCTCAAGATCTGGAAATCTGTTTTAAAAGAAAGGATAAAACCAAATGAATAGAAAAGACAGAAACGATGTCTGGGACAGATGAATTGATACATTACATGTGTGGGGATTTAAGAGTTATTCCAGTCTGACACCCTGAAAGAAGGATTACCCTGAAAGTGAAGGTGGGGTTGCAGCCAAGCAGGCATGTGGGAGCTGCAGGGAAGGGTGCTGCAGAGGAGATGCACGAGCTGGATTTGAGTCTCACATCAAGACTTATTCATGTGTTTCTGCTGAATGGAATTTATTGATGAGTTAGATTTGATCCTGGGAGAAACCTTCCCTTTACTTGTCTCTGAAAGTCAAGTTAGAATTGGTAGATCTCACAAACAAAAAGAAATGGCATGTTACATTTTCAACAGGTAGAGAAGAATTTGCTCCCCATCTCAGACCATTTACCATTTTGAATCTTGTCTGTTCTCATAAGAGACAGAGCCTGCAGGTAGGGATGACTGCACCAGCTCAGAACCAAGGGCAGTATTTGCAGCATCAGATCATTATGAATGCCTTGAACATGCAGAAGAGCTAGGACAGCACAGACTCTCCCAGGGCTAGTGATTTTTGATTCAGGTACTTCATAACTCTACTGAGGGGACTGCTGGCACGAGGCTGTTACACCAGGGGAGAGCTCTGGTGGAGCTGAGTTAGCTAAGTAAGGAGCTCGTAAGGTGCTCTGGGTCGATGGGATTTATGAGATACCTCTGCCTCCTGTGGGTCCTGTTATGTTTAGGTGGCTCTTTGCTGACACAAATCTTATTATTGGCACTACTTTGAATTTCTCCGAGGATAAGGAGCCAAAGAACATAAACATTAGGACATTACAGTGCTCAGTGCTATAGTGACTTTACTATTTTATTTTTCCTTGGAACAAGCTGTACCTCTAATGAAACATCTTAAACCTGATAATAAATGTCCCATTTCATGACACAGTCATTAATTCCTCCTTCAAATGTGCAGGTTTGAAGTCCAAGTACTGAGATGTAATTCTGAATCAAAAGTTAACACTTGCTTCTTCCAAAGGGGGCCACAAGATCAATGACTGATGAGGACAAAGATTACTGAGAGAGAAGTATTTGATCTGCTCTGAGAGAAGAAAAATTATTTAAGGCCAAGTTCAGCCAGGCTCTTAAGTACTGATCAGCACTGAAGAACTGTGTTCAGTGAGACTTTTCACAAGCTTGTACTGAGATTTTTTTTAATTACCTAGTTGAGCTGGACTCAAGAGTACTTTGCAATCAATAGTGTAATGAAGAGTTTCAGAGACACAGAAGAAATATTTTCTACTGCTCAAGGAGGTTCTTGACCAACAGATGCAGAGGCAATGTGAAGTCCTGAAAGCCCAAGAGAAAGTGGTGGAAATTACAGTCTGGAAGGAATTATGTGAACTTTAAAAAGAAATCTATTTATTATTTAGTTGAGAGAAGTTTATTCGTATTTCAGAACCAATAAACATCAGTTTGTAAAATAACGATTTACAAATGATCTCATTGTGACTGGGATGTGTAAATGTGAGATATGTAAATAGACTGAGTCTATTTTACAATAGACTTAAGCTGCTCAGAGAGCTCACTCTATTTTTACTCTAATTTTGTTAGTCTTTATTTTTCCACAGAAATCTGAAGTTTATTAAAATCCACAACTCTGGTGATGTCTTCCTATTGAAAATGCTTCCCTTACAAGAGGTTATTCAATATCAAAGCAATTTAAGCATCTTCTCCCCTATCCCAGATAAGAAAAACCACCAACGACCCTTATATCTCTAAATCACATCCCTATCACAGCTCTGCAACATTTCTCTCATGGCACAGTGATCTCCCCTCATTCTGAAAGGCCACAACTATCCATGTCCCCTTTGGTGTTTCAGGTCAAACTCAGCTGTCTTTGATGCAAAACAAATCCAGATAGAGGTTTTATATTAGTTACTGTTAGCTGTGTAATTGCTTAATATATACATGTTGACTTGAAACATCATTATGTAGGTTTATAGCTGGCTCCAGCATTTCTGTCTCTGGCTTTGATCTTTGTCACCTGTGGTTGTTTTAGATGTGCATAGTTTTACATATGTTAGTCTCTCATTTAAAAAGAAAAGAGCTACAAAGATGTTATTTCACAGACAACAAAATTAAATTGCATACATCTTCATTTTGCTGGAGCACCTGGAATAAGTTAAGTCTTCTCAGCTCATTTCTGAAGCTAGAGCAGCACCTCTGGCTGTGGTTCCACTGGTAACATCTCTCTCAGCAGAGTGCCCACCTCTGCTTGCTCTGTTCTTGTACCCCTCTTCATAAACTTTGTGGAGCATGTGGTGGACCACACGAGGAGCTGATAACCAGAGAAAAATAAGTGGTTTTGGTTGGATGATTGCTGGGTTTTCTTTCAGAGTTATTTTGACTGTGGCTTCACTCTGTTACCAGGGTCACTGCCCTGTTCACAGCACAGCTGCTGTTCACAAGCTGGGAAGCAAGTGCAACTGAGAAGGAGGTGGTGTTACACTCAGTTTTTTTATGAGCAAAGAGGAAGCACACACTAAATATGAAAAGCCAGAATTTATTGTTAGCATAATGGAAATCTTAACAGTCTATTTCAAGTATCATTATTACTCTGGAACTATTTGTTACGTAAGAAAGAGAATAATAATACAATTAGAGTACTTGTACACAGAAAAAGTCTGAATAGTAATAATACAATTAAAATGTTAACACAGAGTTTTCTATGATTTTCTTGGAGAGTGCTCACCCTTCCATTTCTCCTGTGAATTTATAGTCAGCTTTGTGCTCTGGAGAGGATTTGGTTTTAAATCTATCTGTTATATACAACCTAGTAGATGCTCTGTAATGATGTAGGTGCTAGTGATTCTGCAGCAGCTCATACAAACTGCATCCTAATTTCTCAGCAGAAAAGCAGCTCATACACATGGAAAAGGTGTGAATTCATTGGCCAGGCAGCTTGAACACCTTCTTTCACAGCTCTCTCCCTCTAATATTCATGTTCCACTCTCACTTGTGACAGCATGAGCAGTCACTTGGCCAACAAAAGCAAGGACCCAATCCAGCTGAACCACCCAAGGTGAGGAACTGAATTGAGTCCCTGATCTTGGCAGATCACAGGTGAAGTAGGTGGAATAATTCACCAGGGTCAAGGGATATGATGGGACTACATGTTCTGGAAGGTTCCCAAACTGCTGTGTCACTCCATCTAATGCTTAGGTAATCTGATGCTATTGAGGGTGACTTTTTGGATACCATGCTACCTACTTGGAAGCTGATGGGCATTTTTATCTAAGTTTCCTTACATTGTATGTGTTCTGCAAATATAAATACACATCTATGTGTCCTTTCCACTGTTTCTCTCCTCTGCTTTTTTTTTTTTTTTCAGGACATGACATATTAAAGCTGACTTGAGGCCTGCTAGCAGCAGATCAAAATATTGTAGTTAGATGAAGGAATAATTTATCTTGTCTAAAAATAGTGTGTCAGTTAAAAAAAAAATTAAAAAAAAAAAAAAAAAAAAGAACTTTGCATTAACTGGGGCTTCTCCACAGCACAAATCAAAGATAAATGCAATATGAAATGTGGACATTAAAAAATGCTCTGGGCTGTATGCTAAAAATAAATTATCTTTTTAAGATGTAACTGTATATGGATGCTACTTTGCACCACAGTGTAAGTGCTATGGGAATATTACTCAAAACTCATGCTGCCATGTAGAGAATCAAATATTCTTTAAATTACTCTAGTGGTCTAAGCAAAGGACTAATGTGTGAGGAAGGCACATCTCAAAGCAAAGTGACTCTGAGTCAGCAGCTCACTGAGTCTTAAACACTAAGAGAAACTGCTCTGCTCTTCCCCTGTGATTACTACTGGGTGTAATGCACAGCATATGGCAGAGGCTAAACTTCAAAAAGTAGAATGCCTTTAAGACTGTCTGTTATTTGCTTTAGACTGTTTATTATTTGCTTTACAGACTGCAAATAGGAAATGCAGCTATTAGTGAGTGTAATGTGGGGTTGTGGTTTGCATCGAAACTGTCTGTTGTAAAAGCACTTAATTCCTCCCTCTTTCATTAACAAACACAAGGACTGCATCTCAAATTCACTACATTAGAAAATTCTGCTGTCTTAACAACACTAGAAATGAGGGGTCAAATAATCAGTATTGTCCAACTTCAGCAGACAGTTACCTGAGATGCAGTTCTGGGTGGTGCAGCTGGCTTTGAAAGTTCCTCTGTTAAACCAGATTTGATTGTCCTGCTCTTCTGGCTCAATCAACTATGTTTTCAGTTGTGCCAGTGTAACTGTTTGTAGTGGTGTACTGTAGGCATGTGAATTGAAATTGGGATTAAAAAAAAAAGCCCAATAAACCTTTTATTCTTGGAGTACTGTGTTTGACTGCATCCCTTTCATGAGCTTGGGCCATGGGCAGTTGCTGCTCTGAAAATGCAGCAACTGATGGCAGGATTTCAGTCATAGTCAGCAAATGCTTCCTTGTTTTTCTGTTTAATTATTTCAGAAATATCATATTTTGCTTCAGCTAGTTTGTGTATGCTTACTTTACCAGTAAATCTGCTGTGGTGAAAGAATTTTTAATATAATCAAAAGCAACAATAAAATCAAGCCAGTGGCAAAATATTCATGGATTAAATAAACTTGGGCTTCCCCTCAGAATAGATGTTAGCTTTGTCTTATTATTATAATCATCACTATATTCTAAACTCTTGAATAATACATGACAAAAGGCTTCCCTGAATAAATTTTCTTGAATTAAATATTCTTTTTATAAAAGATAGGGAAAAAAACCCCAACCAAACAAAATCCACCAACCTAACAGTATGCCTAACAATGATCTTAGGTTATCCCAGTGGTTAATTATTCCTCTTAAAATTCTCACTTTTATTTCTGAATTTGAACATTCTGTCCTTCACTTTGTACTCACTGGATCTTTTATCTTTATCTACAAGTTTGTTGAGCCAGCTACAGCCAGATTGTTACCCAAATTAGAATTTACAGCCCATAATCAAATCACTATTTTTTTGTTAAACTAAATTGATTCAGACCATTGAAGATTTCATTACAGGCAATGTTTTCCAGTCCTCCAATCATCCTGAGCACTGCCCATTCATTAGTTCTTCTTCAATCCTATATGTCAGGAATAGACATACTATTCTAGTAACAGCTGTACTGCTGTTAAACTACTGATACAATCTACAAAAAATACATTTTTTTCTCCTTAGATATCAGACAATCACTTTAGTCCTTTCACCCACTGTACCCTCGAAGACAGTGAGAGAGCTGATTATCAGTGATTGCTCCTGTTACTTGTAGGACTAGAAAGATGCAAAATTTTCTGCCCCAACAACTTGCTATCTGCTTTCTTTGAGAGCACAGCAGCATCCCATGAACTGGGTCCAAACTGGAGAGTTCATGAAGAGCCATCTTGCACTGTACAGGTGCTACTATCTCCAAAACTCTGTTGCAAATCTTCAAGAACAGGAAAAGGGGGATGGAAGTTAATAAAAAGAGGAGAGGAAAAAAGGAATCAAAGCAGCTGAACAGGAGTTATGTATGTGCTGCTGCATAAACCCACACAGAAGGATTGTCTACCTTCCCCTTTGATTCCCTTATGCACTCCAGACTGCAGGTTGCCTAATGTATTCCAGGAAACACTAAGCATGAATATTGCCAGGCATCATGTCTACACTTCTTTTAACTGTTTGAAAAAACCTGAGATGAACATAAATCTCTATATTGTCAAACACTTCTCAAATGTCTCACACAGAGTGCAACAGGAGTTAGCACTGCTTACGTTCCCTTCTGCTCTTCCAGCCCAATGTGGAATAAACAGACCTCAACACTCAAATGGAGAGTAGGAGTAACACAATTTGTAAGTTTCTAAAATCCTTTAGGATTTCCATCTTCTAGGACTGAAATCAAGGTGTTGAAATCCTGATTGTTTTGGTATGTTTTCTGCTTTGAGGACAGGTTTTGATGCTGTGGCATATGACTATCCAGCTCCTGGAGGAGCCTGCTTCATCCCCTGGGATGAGGTACTAGTTGTTGGTGCCTTCCACTGCTAATGAGCTTGGCCTTGGGTTTGGAATAAAAGTGACAGGCAGCCTTAACATTTGGTAACATGTAATTTCACCTACTATAATATTTTTTTAATGCTTGTGTCAGCCCAAGTGACTTGGTTGGATTTCAATCATTAGTACAAAATATGACAGAATTGTGCCTTGTTTCAGCAGTTTTTAAACTTGAAATTCAATTGCTTCTCTGTGCCAAAATAAAGTCCAACATAGGATTCATCTTTACAGGGGTGTAAGAAGCTCTGAATTAGTAAATGGCCATCTGTAATAGAGATTCCAACAGAGTGCAAATTGAGATGCAGTGTGCTGTGGTAATCTGGACTTTTAAACTCTGTTCTCACAGAAAGTCATCTTCTCTCTTTTGGTATGGAGGTGACAAGCAGAGACCAGCCAGTATGACCAGTCTGGTGCTCCAGCTGGTGTACTGGCATGCTTTAAACAACAAAGACAACAAATGAGTCAAGAAAGTTGTCATCCTGGAAATGAGCAGTGTCAGAGCTTAATGTTCTTGAGAACTTAAAATTTAAAACCTGAGGCATTATGGAGCTTTGGAAATGGTAGATTTAGGCTTCATTTCAGTATAAACTTTTCAACATCATGCATTTGAAGCTGTGATCTTAAATCCTATCAAAATCCATGTTCAACACCTGCATCCATTGTGGGGCCAAGACCCTGACTGTTAAAGCCTCACTAGGAGATTACTGGGTCTGTGGTATAAGTCACATGAGACTTTGGTCCCCAGCCCTAAATCACAGATCCCCTTTGAAAACAGGATCTATTATTCTCTGTGACAGCTGCTTTGAAAACAAACAATAATATATTTATTATAAGCAATATTATTTCAATTTTTGTATAAATTCCTGTTTAAAAATAGGCAAGAGGATTAAAAATCTGTCTAACTCTGACAACAATGAAACATATATGCTATCAGCACTGTAGAATTACATGAGAAAATGATCAGGGAAATGCCATGTGACACTTAGGGTTTAGAATGAGTACAATCCATGGTCTAGTGTGCATGGAGGGGAAGTTGCAATCCATCAGTTCTAAGTGGAGCTGGAGGTCCCAGGCTGCAGATGAAGTTGCACTCTTTGGAGAGCTGCATGTCAGTGGCTGTTCAGCTGTCAAGAAGCCATTGACGTGGTTTTTGACTAGTGCTGCAGTAGAGGGAAAGCTGTTCCTGCTCAGTGCAGGCTGAGTTCATGTCTTGAGAAGCTGGAGAACAGACTGGTAGGAGAAGCATGACCTTGTAGGGAAAGTTGGCACCAGCACCTGTCATCTCCTCTGTAGTTTTCAGAAAATGAGTGATGAATGTGCTTGGCCATTCTAGGTGGAAGCAAAGTTCCTCTGCTCAGTCGGGGGGAAAGAATAATGTGCATTGCTTAATACTTGAGAGGACTGGAACATAAAGTTTCAAAGTTGGCAGCGAGAAATTTCACTGGATCTGTCAAACTGGGAATGGTGCAGCAGTAAGAACAACATTGCAGCAACTATATCTGAGAGAATAAAAGATGGAATACTGAAAACTAGAGATCTGCCAGTTTGACCTAAGTATAATGAAAAGATTTTGAACACACTTGGAAAAGAAGAATAATGAAGACATGGAGATAAATGGAAAATGGGATGAATTGCAATATTGTTTTATCAAATCAGATTAGTCCAAACCAATTTGCTATATTTCATCTAAGAGGTTCGTATTTTTTTCTAGAAAGATAAAATACAGTGGGTCTCATCTGCTGTGATTTTGGCAGAATGTTTGAAACTACTAGGCCATCTAAGAAGCACATTGTGTGTCCAGTTTCCTATTTAAATATGTATTTCTGAGTAGAATTAAACCCAGATAAGACTTGTTTAGGACTGCATAATATTTCAAGAGGTCAGTACAGGTAAAAGCCAATTTGAAATCCAATTTTTGACCAATTATTCACTCATTTTGGAGTTATTACTTTTTATTTCATTACATTAAGCAATATCATTCTATATAATGCCAGAAACCTTATTAAAATCAAGGTATATAACATATTTTTCTTATTCATTATCCAATATTTAGTGAAACTAGAGTAGTTTTATTTTCATTTTCTTGACAAAATCATGTTGGTTGTTGTTCATCATCTAATTAACTTTTGGACACTCACAAATTGAACCTTTAGTAAGTTTCCCAATATATTTCAAATTTGAAACTAGACTGATTAGATCTGTATTTCACCAAGTCCTCTTTTCTCCCTATTAGTCTGAGGTAGAGAATTTGGTAGTCCTTTTCCAGTCCTCAAGATATTATCTGTCTGTCATGACTCCATAAAGATAGTCATCAGAGCTTATTTTGTCTATTTCCTTAATCATCCAAGAATGAATTACATCTGGCCAGGCCTACTTGAATAGATCTACGTCAGCTAAATATTCTGTAAGCTGTTTTTCTTAGTCTGATTTGTATTCTGATTTCCTTCAAAAAATATTTTAGTTGTGCCTGTTAAAAATTAACTTTTTCTCTATTGTAAGGGCCAGTGCAAAATAAGCATGGAAGTTTTACTCTTCCAATTTAGTTTGTATTTCCAATGTAATGTACAATTTCATATTTAATTTGACATCTATATCCTTCATGATCTAGCTTTAAAATCAACTGGTATGCTCTCTGGCTCTCAAGAGGTTTTAAAAGTTACAACAAAACATGTCCTCTGAAAATCTAACCTTTTATGTGACTGTTGTTTTTCATATCCTGAAATTAGTTTGTTCTACAGATATGCCTGCCAAGCACTATGTAGGTATTTGCATTTGAATTTAAGGAGCATTTTAGGAAAAAAAAATAATTTCCCTGTGACAAATATGAGCAGGCAGGGGGAAATGACTGGCTTGTGTTTGTTGCTTTGTCAGTGGCATATCTTCTTTGGATTTGCTTGGCAGGTAGTGCAGCATTTCTGATTGCATTGCAGCATTTGTGGTCCTGTGATTGTGCACAGTAGGTGCCCATGTTTCTGTACTAGATCGCTTCAGATAAAGAAACAGTTTGTATCATTCATATTCTAAAATTTAAATGAAATATTTTTTCATTTTGAATAAAATACAATTTACGTTCTGACTCTTTAATGGTCCTTTAACATTGTTTACATTCAGTTAAGCAGTAAAAGTTTTCCAACACAGTTTAAACAAAAACAGAGTTTGAAGAGCTAGGATTAATTGGATTAAAAAGAACCTACAACAATAGTCTATTGAAGTTGTTACATTAATTTCTGGCAGCAGTTATGTTTTGTGAAGCTGCACGTGTGCATTTTTCATCTCAGTTTATTCAACTAATCTGGTTTAATGTTGAGCTGAAAGAAAGCTGAGAGATCCAGAGTGTGTTGAAAAAGGAGCAAAAGTAATTTTCCAGTTTCAGTTTATAAGTAATGATGTTTGAAATTATGAAACATCCATTTAAAAACTTGAAGAACACTGTAAGCAAGAATAATAATTGACTTATGATGGTTAATATTTTATCCATATAATATATAGAATAGTTTTGCATTAAAGCTTGTTTTGAGGGATCTTCTTTTTTTTTTTCTTCTTCTGTATTTTTATTTCCCCACTAAACAATATCAAAATACTGCTTTGGTTCACTTTTAAGTGAGTATCAATTAAACTGAATTTCCATTTGAATGCAACTTCACTCAAATAATAACTAAGCAGATAAATTATCCACTAAATAATTAATTCACTGTTCACTGATTTCCAGTATCATAAAACTGTAAGTAATGAGCAGCACAATAAATGTTTGTAGTTTTATAACAGCTTAGACAAGTGTGTAGCAGACATGCATCTTTCACCATGCAAATAGCCTCGTTACATTCATGATATCAGCTAACTAGAACAGATGTTATTTTGAAAAATATCATAGGAAAAAAGATAAATGTTATTTAAATTAATGGTTGTTGATTTAAATCATACTTAAAATCACTGCTATTTAAATCACCCATTTTGGTGCATGCATTGCATAGATGCTCTGTTTCTATATGCAGGAAATGACAACCCATTTGGAGAGGGTTGAAATCTATTCCTGTTCCATTGTTAGGTGTTGAAGATTTACATTTGCAAGTCTGATATAATTCTAGCATCTATGTTTTGGAGATGTCTGTTCTAAATTAATGTAAATTAAAAGCATTGCCTGCTTAATCTGCTGGTGAAAGGTCTTTGTTAAGAAATCTCAGTACAAAGAGCATTTCCAGAGTTGTCACAGATGTGGCTACAGCATCTGGATGGGAGAGGCACACAGGAGTGAGCACGTGCATTTCTGAACATGTGAAAATAGAAGTTTCTTAATACAGACTTGTATTTCTTAATACAAAGTTTCTTACACTGTATCCTGGGTATGTCCACAGTGAGCATCTCTGCAGCATGTTGAAAATACCTGTTGACTGCAAAAGGAGTCCAGACAACTAGCTCAGGTACACACACATTGTAAGCATCTAAAGTTAAACAAAATAGATCTCAGATGCTTAATTTCAAGTAAAACTTTCTCTCCCTGGTTGCCTCTAATGCAGGTCCAGGTGTGTTGCTTCCTGATGCTAGAATCCCATTGCATTCTTTGCACAGAGCGATGTTATCTTTGTTCTAGTTGGAATAATAATTTGTTTACTGACTGACAGATGGAATAACCTTGTCTCCAGACACTGCGGATAGTTTGTGTAACGTTTTGCAATCTAGGAGTGCAAACTCTATTCACATATAAGCAGGTTTTTGTGGACCTGTAACTATTTCTTGTACAGTTTATGGGATATTCTGGAGAAACACTTGCAATTGGACCAAAAAGATGTATTCTATCATGAACAGTGTTAGGATCACACTGGTGACAAGCAGTCACTCTCTTCTGCAAGCCATAAGCACATAAGTGCTGTAATTTCTGTCCTGTCAAATGGTCCTTCTGGATCAGACCTCTGTATGCTGTGTAAAGATCCTCCTCCTCTTATTGTTACACTAGCTTCCTTTTATGACCTCTAGTTTTGATATTGATGTTGAGCATTGATGAAGACTGATTATCTTTTATCCTTGTCCTGTTAGCATTGCAGGAGAGTCAGGTTCCTTGTGATGAGTAAAAATGTAAATAATTAGATAATCACCCTTGAGATAGCAAACACATCTATCATTTTTTCTGAACATTCCAGCTTCTACTCCTGCCAACCTTTTCCCTCACTACAGTTTGGGTTCCTGGTTTCAGAGGAACATCCTTAGTGCTGGATGCTCTATGGATATTGTCTAATGGAGAAAAGCTGGCACTGGAATATTGTCTTAACTTTGATGGCTCCTATGGTATTTCTGAACTTCTCCTTGCTTTTTAGGTAGGACTTATGCCTGTTTGAAGACTCTAACTGCATGTACTGTTAATTAATTCTCAGTTCTTTTAATACAACCTTCTGTGTCTCATGGGATTGAATTCTCTCTCTGAAGCTTTCCTGTTGCTGATACTATTGCTCTGTGCCACTTTTCCACAGGGAAGATTCTGATCATTTCATATGTCATAGAGTAGACTGGAAAACTTTAAGCTTCCATTTTATTTCTTCTCCACATGAATGCAAAAGTGAGTTCCAAAGCTGGTCTATATGTCCTTGTGATCTAACTCATCTCAATTTCTATACTATTTCCTTAATACAAAAACTGCAAAGCATGAACAAATATTGTAACTGCTGTAGTAAATATATTATATGTTTGTAAAGTAACAACTGGCATTAAACATCAATTCCTTCAGTGAGTCTCTCAACTGGTAACAAGTAACAAAGCACCAGAGGAAGATGAGACTCTGGAAAACTCTCCATCTGCAGACTGTCCTTCCTAAGACAGTTCAGAGGAATAACAACAACAACAAAATACTACCATAGGTACAAGACAGTGCTGTTCAGTAGTGAATGTACAGCACCCTTGGAAGATACAAAACATGATCAGTGTAAGGTGTCATAAACAATCCAGCTGTGTGTTTCTGAAGATGTAAGATGAAGTCTGAACCCCAGAATGGTTGTTTTCTCTTTGGAAACACAGCATTTCATGTGAGCTGGTGAATCATAAGTGAGCCTCAGTGCTTCTATTTACAAAATAGTTGAAATTTTAAAACCATAATTGTGTATCAAGATGCCTTGTTTGGCATTCAGACCTTGGTGTTCATTTGGCAGATCTTGATTTAAGTCTAAGCCAATCTGAAATATGGGCAAATATCCAAATATATCCAGATATCCCCATGATGGGTCATGTATTTTTAAAATGTTTCATATGAAAAGAGACAGTTTAGGTTTTATGTATACTATTTGCAAAGAAAAAAAAGTCCTTTGTTTTTTGTGCAGTTTCAGCACCTTGAAAATATTGCCCTGCTGTGTGCTGGCATCTTATGAATTTTGTTATTGCACATGATTTTTCTCTAGGCTGGTTTATTTGCAAACAGTTATGTGATTTCCTCCAACTTTTTATGAGCAGACTGAAGTAAGAGTAACTCCAACAGTTGCTATATAAGAATCATCATAAAATCAATAGAAATGAAAGCTGCCATTATGCAGTAACATTGATAGATCTGTTGTATCTGAAACTCTGCAGTAGAAATAGTCCTTGTTGTGAAGCAGCAACTGAAGGGAGCCATGGACAGAGGCACGTACAACATTCAACTTCATGTGCAGAGTAAATCAACAGCTCTGATTTTACCTGGATACCTGAACAAGAGTCTCCAATAGCAACAGCAATGATACCTACCCTTCCTTACTACTTATTTAAAGGGTGTTCCACAAGTTCCTTTTGCTGGCTCAGGTACAAATGCATCAACTGTTTCTTCCTGACCATTCTGGTTTGTTCAAGTCTTGACAGAATGATGGAATGACTGACACTGAAGGGGCTACTGGGACTCCCCTTGTCCAAACCTCTGCTCAAGCAGGCTGACTACAGCCTGCTGCCTGGCACCTTCTCCAGACACCTTTTGAGTATCTCCAGGGAGAGAGACTCCACGATGGCTCTGACCTGCTCTACCTGGAGTTTTCTACCTCAGACTGTTTCTTGTTCATCTGGGATAGAAATGTGTTTTCTTTTTGTTGGTAAGCAAAGAGATGTCAGGAAGCCCTTGAGATGTCAGGAAGTTACTCTATCAATGGGAATGAAATTGAAAGAAAGAGCAGGTTCCAACCTTACCCTTCAGGCCCCTCCACAGATTAGATTGCTTGCAGACCAGAGCTACCTTGAAGCTTGAACTCGGGACGTCTGCATTGCTGTGTCTTCAGCTCATCATGTGTGTCTGTACCTGCACTGGCACCTGGAAGAAAAGAGCAAAAGCTGAATGAGGACACCTCTTAACTGCTTGAGTATTAGGCAATAAATGACAACACATCCCACATGGCACGTGGGCTTTCTGGAACAACCTGACAACTGTAGCAAGAAGTGTCTGATTTCCAAATAATAATGAAAACTTTTTTTACTTTCTATCTCTTTATTAAAATGTTTTACTATAGAGCAGGCCAGAGAGGACTGACATGCCAATAAGGTTGCAGCTTTACAATTTCAGACTGCTGTCTTTTGGTAAGTGGCAAAGTGCTTGTCTGAGTGAGAGAGCCCAGCACAGTGATGCAGACATCCCTGCATGTACGTTGGCAGGGAGGGTTTATACAGAAAGACCTATTTTCTAGAGTGCATGTGAGTTGCCAAAAGCTCTGTTAAAATAACGCTTCACTGAACAAATTGGGTTTAAAATGTGTATGTGATTTGTCAAAATTATCAACTGTGGGGGTGATACTCAGCTGACTCTGGAGCTGTCTATTGTAGAAGGATATATTTGATCTAGTCGCTCCTGGCTCCTTTTGCAGGCAATAAAGAGAACTAGGCACTTTTAGCCCATGACTCATCCGTGCTTTAAGTACATGCCATTTATGACCTAATACAGAAATGCCTGTAACCGACTGTAAGAAGAGTTGAGTTTGACTGCCTTAGATGTAAACATGGAAAGTGAGGTGAGAGGATTCCAAGCCTGAGGCACTGTTGTTCCAGCTTGGCTGTTCCCACAACACAGTCACAAATAGGATACATAATTCAACAGAGAGAATCTGTGACTGATACTCCCTCTGTCAGTGCTGCAAAGCTGGAGATGTTAGGAAGCATGTGTCATTTGTTAAAGGAGGTCAGCTACTGACTAACCAGCAGGAAACAACCAAGGGAAGATCTGTAGAGTATAGGGATTATGTAATTTGACAGAAACTGTGCTGGGTAATGTGCATTACTTTTACATGACAGTCCACAGCAGTGCTAATCCAGCTGGGTAATTTCCCTTACTTTGAGCTTTATTCTGGCCTTACAGCACACTAACACACATGTAACTGCATGGGTTTCAGTGGAGATCCTTCTGGTTAGGGGGTATACATGACAGTAGCATCACTCTTCTATTGCAATTAGCTTCTCTTCAAGCTGTTTTGTTCTTAATAAAAGAGATTTCCTGTCAGTTCCTGCAATGCAGGTTTGTGCTGTCTTATGCAAAGTTATTTCTGCATTAGTATTTCCAACGAAATGTTGTCACTAATACTTTATTACTGAAAATGTACATTCCCATTTTGATCTAAATATCTTGTAAACTTTAAGAATCCTACACTTTTGCTCTGAATCTTTGTCTGCTTTGTTGTTCTCCATTCTGTGCTCTGCAGTTTGACATGACTGACTCTGATGCCTTGATATTATGGAGACTCAGATATTATGGTAATGAGCATGATTGGTACATTAGACTCCAAGAAGGACTTCAGGGTCATCATAGATAATTACCTTAACATGAGCTGTCTGCAGTGCTGTAACTAAAAGGGATAATGTGAGCATCAGAATTACAGTAAGGGGAAGACATATCAAGAAGAGATAGGAAAACAACCTGAGGTCTGTGTGTGTGTGTGTGTGTGTGTGTGTGTGCATTGCTTATGGGGCACAGCTGGAGGCAGATCAGCAGCACAACTCTGTCAGAGCTCTAAGAGCTCAAGTGACTTCCAGGGAATCTTTTTTTTTTATTATATTTTATTTCTAATTTGGCTTTTACAGTGTGAGGTAAGGGATATTTAGTTGTATTTCATCTGCTTAGTGTCCTGACTCTAAATAGCTCTCAGGCTCTGATGGAACATTGCTCTTTTCACTTGCTCTCATTTGCAGGGCTGAGGCCCTGGCATCTTTGATCCATACTTTGGTCTGGGTAAAGATGAGCTTCCAGTGAAGGTAAGCAGCCAGCCTAGGGGGCCTCATGGTTTCTTCTTCATGGATGTGTCCATGCTGGAGGCAGGTGTGCTCTGCATCATGTCCCATAGCCTTAGTCCCCACGTGGCAGTTACAAGCATACACATTGTCCCCAGTTTCTGCTGGGTAGTCAGAAAGGCAGCCCATGCATTTTGAAAGATGGTCTATACAAGCACCCTGGGAAGAAGGGCTGTGCAGCAGGGGCTCAGGTGATTTCTAGGGAAGATTTACATTTAGCCTGCTACCTGTAGTCTGTAAACTACTCCAGTAACTCCTAGGAGAGGATCCGTAAGAGCCTGACCTTCTGTTTGTGGCAGAATGTGACAAGTAAAAATATGCCTCCAAGTAGTTTGACAAAATTCTGTTAGTGTCACTAATACACATGCTCACCAAGAGGCCTGACACCATGTCTGGAACTCTGAATACAAGCAGCACCAGAAGAAGCCTAGGAGTTCAGGAAACAGTGTCTGAATTTATGCTTCAGTGTTGGATGAATTCACATTTTCCCAACTATATCTAAACTAATCTGGAAAACAGTTTTGCACTCATGTTGACTTTAATTAAATGCTCAGTACTTTCTCCTTTAGTACAGAAACTGTGAGTATGGCACTCATTTTTGCTGAAAAAGAGCACTGATTTAATGTGACCCATAAAATCCATCAAAAACTTCCCCAAGTTTCCCAAGTTTGCCAGTGAGGTAGGGCAGAAAGAAATATAAGGAGCATCTCTAGACCTTATTGTAAAAGCTTTTGGAAATTGTGTGGTATTTCTTTGAACTTATGCCTGAATTTCTTTAAAAGTAGTTTAATGGCAAAGTATTTATATCAAGCTTGGAAATATGGGCTAGAGAGGGAATCTGCCTAGTGTGTGACCTCAAAGATTAACACTATGGCATTATCATGAGATCACAGGGTAGGAAAAAATCAGATAAGTGTTTTAAATGGCAAGTCATGTCAGACTAACACCAAAGACTTTAACAAATGAAACTTTCTTGTTAACAAACTGACATTATTGTATTTAAAGGTCAGCTGACAAAAGGGTATGACTTCCAGGCAATCTCTCACAGGCTGTGAGCAGCACCTCCCTGGGGAGACACTGACCTTTTCCAGGGGAGGAGCAATCAAGGCTGATAAAAGTCATTCATTTCCAAAAGAAATATATCAGTAATTAGGCACTGAACTAGGAGTGGACACCTAATAGCTGCATGCTTATTCTAGGGTAGAAGAGACACCAGAGTCCATTGGTTGCCTGTGACTTTCCATGGCAGCTGCATGCTGAGTGGGTGCACTGATGGTATGGAAGCAACTTGATGAAGATCAGATGAAAAATACTCTTGCCAAAAGCTGGGAAATAAGGCCTTCCCAGGTAGCATTGCCACATCAGGAGTTTTTGAAGATGGGAACTTTATCCCCATCTGGTTACACAGAATTTTCTTGCAGCTTCCCTGACTTCAGTAAATGAAATCCATTCAACATCAGCTGCAAACATTGCCTTGAAATAATAAGATGAAATTATCTTCCATTTGGGCAGATTTGTTAAAAAAGAGTTTTCAATGAAAGCTCTTTGCACCAAAGAAATAGTTTCTTGGATGCCACAATATCCTTAACACATCTAAAGGCAGATACACTGAACATCCACAGAAGAGATCCATCTCACATGTCCAAACATTCTGGTAGCTAGATGAACAGTAATCACCAGTACAGAGCAACTGTGTCTGACAAAAGGGTAGCAGGGAGCAGAAGCCAAAGAAGAGATGAGGTCACGTAGACTGTGCATTAGAAATATACCTCAGTGGGGAAGTGCATCTGTGGCAGCCATGTGTTACCTCTCCTATTTGTCAGAGGTGATACTTGCACAACAGTCAGTGAATATCTCATGTAGCAGAGCTCAGTGATACTGTAGAAATATATTTGCTTTTGAAAATCACTTTCAGTCTAACTGTATTCAAAATAAGATATGGAAGAATGGTGGAAAATTTTATAAACCCAAGTTTTTAAAATGGCAAGGTTATTTTCTCAGTGTTTTTCTAGCAAGGGAATGCTGTATAGCATTGCAGAGCACACTGGGCTACACTGCATCATCATTATGGAAAAGCTCCCATCATTCTCAGGGTACGTGCTCTAGTTCAGCTGTAAATTATTGATTTGACACTGGAATCACTTGTGGGAAATTCTGTAACCTGAACTATGCAGGAAGGTATAAATGATCATAATAAACTTTTTTTTTGCCTTCAAATTTATGAGTCTACAGTCACTGCAGACTCATATTCCCTGCCAGGGATACATCTTTTAACTCTGAGTCTGTAATTCTGCATGGGAAAGCTGGACTGCAGTGAGATTTTATCCTGCTTTCTACCTACTGAAGTCCAATTCTTCTTGCAGTTAAATGAAAACAGAGTTGAAATCCACTGAGCTACCTATGAGAGAAAATAATCCCAGTGGTAATAAAATTAGGTCCTTTGTGTTTCAAAGAGCCTGTAATTTGACCACTTAAAGTATCAAATTAGGATGTACACTGAGACACAAAAGCTTGAGAGGAGCTCTCCATGTACAGCTAACAGAAACTCATCACCTGTATTTGTTGTGCTGCAGACACTAAAGAGAGACCCTCAATTTCCTACCTGAGCAACTGGTGGGGTTCTGTCTGATAATTATACTGCTTGTGTTGAGGGATTCTGGTTGAGTCTGTTTTGGCATTTAGACTTGTTGAACAACTTTGGTAACCAATGTGTGTCTGGAATCCCTTGTATTAGTCACAGAGAAACTGAGCAGCATTAACAGTCACTGGGAAGGCAGCTGCACTCTGATGCCCTTACCTGAGCCAGGGGTATCTCTCTAATGTCAGAGGACTGCTGGAATTTCTTTATTCTGGTGTTGTCAGGTATATGTTGAAGACTATTACCTCCCAAAGTCTGCTGATCATCCAACACGACCCATGAGTGCAGGTACCTGACACCTTCTCTTCTGAAACCTTCACCTCAGCTCACCCACCACAGCACTCATCTAGTCCAGATGCTCCTTGCTGACCCAAGCATGTTTAAACCAGTCCTTGCTGCTGTCCTGCTACTGTAGGAATACAGCTGTATCATCCACCTCATTAGTCATTGCCAGACACTCAACACACAGTGCAGGAGTCTGGTGGAAATGGCTCAAAGATCTAGCTAGCAGTACAGCCAGCATCTGACACTGTACCACTCGAAAGGGAGTAGAAGTGTCCATCAGCTACTTAAAAAGACAACTCTTGATTTCAAGGGCATGCTTCCTTTCTAGTTGTATTTCTCCACTGTCTTAATCTTTTTTTTCCTACCAGTAGCCATCTTTTCTGGCCAATCCCATTTCCCTAATACTTGAGCAGGACCCTTCCTCTATGGCAAGTCTACCACATGAAAGAGACATCCTTGTTCTTTAATTTCATGGCTTTGCTGCAAATATTCTACTGTCACAACAACCCCCATCTTTTGGATAAGCAACAGAAGATCAGTTCACTCTCCTTCTTCCTCTTGCACTCAGAAACAAGTTGATCTAGAGGTGTTACTGTGGAGGGTGTAACATAGCCAGACTCTTCTCAATGTCATCCAATGACAGGACAAGAGGCAATGGGTGCAAGTTGAAGCACAAGAGGTTTAGGGGAAACACAAGGAAAAACTTTTCCCAGTGAGGGTGACAGAGCCTGGCACAGTCTGCCCAGGGGGGTTGTGGAGTCTCCTTCTCTGGAGACACTCAAGACCTGCCTAGATCTTTTCCTGGGTGACTTGGTGTAGGTGATCCTGCTGTGGCAGGGGGCTGGACTAGATGATCTTCTGGGTCCCTTCCAACTCCTAACATTCTGTGAGTCTGTGATTCCATAAAATCGCGGCCCTGCCCACAAAATGGCTGTCCCGCCCACAGAATGGCGGTTCCGCCCACAAAACAGTGACTCCACCCACAAATACGAGGCCCCCGCCCACAAAATGGCACCCTCATGCACAAAATGGGTGTCCTAGCCATAAAATGGAGGCCCCACCCACAAAAGAACACCAACCCTCACTGAAATACCTGTACAGGAAAGATCACAGCATGGGAAACAAACAGGATGAACTAGAGATCTGTGGCCATCTCAGGACCATGATCAGCACAGGCTGGGGGCTGAGCTGTTGGAGAGCAGCTCTGGAGAAAGAGACCTGGGGGTCCTGGTGGACAGGGGGGTGACCATGAGCCAACAATGTGCCCTTG
>JANHGL010017582.1:15619-27272 GCA_024611195.1 Ceyx melanurus | reverse complement strand
TATCTTTTTTTTAATTAATTATTATTTTAAAAAATCTACTATTTTCATTATTTTACACTTTGCTTTTCCCCTCTGTATCTTTATATATATGGATAAAGTATATTCTGGTTTTTATTAGTACTTATTTCCCATAATCCTTTTCAAGATTTCCCTGAGCTTTCCCTTAGACAAGTCTCATTTTATCACGGTATCACTTTATTTCTAACACCTTAAATATAGAATCACAGTGCTAAAAGGGACCTTGAGAGGTCATTTAGTTAATCTTCCTGTTCCATACTAGACCATTAAACATGGTTGTGTAACCTGTTCTTAAAGATCTCCAGTTGCAGAGGATATCCTTCTTCATCATATATTTCACTGTCATTTCTATCAAAATACTTTCTGCTGTTTAATTTTAATGCTTCTTGTTTGAATTTAAGCTGATCACTGCATGCATTTGTCACATGAATAATCATTTCCTTCCCCTTTGCAGCAACCTTTGCAATTTTGACTAATTATTGAGGTGCCTCTCAGTTGTTTCTTCCTCTGGCCAGCCAGTCCTGATGAAGCTGTGTGCATGACTACAGATGTATCTCATTACTCTGCTTCAGATTCTGCCCAAACAGTTCTTTCCATGCCTGAGCACAAGAATACCCATCAGCTGATGGCTTCTGGGGAGTGCTTTGGAAACTCTGTTCTTGATTATAGATCCTAGATGGTTTGTCCCTTTTACAACAGTGCTTCAGTAACTCAGGTACAGTTTGCAATCCTAAGTCACATTCCCCTGCAGAACTATATTTTTTAGCTGATTACTTCTGCCCTATATTATGTATCTTGCTCCTGATCATGTTTTGTAGGACAGGCCTATGCTCTCCTTTTGCTGTCTTCTGCAGGTCGTCTCCTGAATTACCAAGACTGAATTCTAGGTGAATTCATGTGCAGTTCCATTCAGAATAGTGTCATTAGGAAAGGTGAGAAATATCCTTAATTCCATCATTCAAGTCATTCTCGAAAATATCAATTTTTTCCAGTCAACAATAGACTTTTTTTCAGAACCCCATGCTATAAACCCTTTCATTTTCACAATGCAACTTTGATAACTGCTCTGTCAATCATTTGTTTCAATAAAACATTTTCTATTTTTGTAGACTCAGATAGATGTGGAATCCTTTCCTACAAAATTATTCTCTTGGATAGTTTTAGCACTTTTGACTTCAAGCAGTTCCAGACTGAATGATCTGAAACTCTTCCTGGTAATTGCTCTGCTCTGGTTTTTGGTTGATTTTGGTTTTGGTTGGTTGGTTGTTTTTCTGTCTTAAAATTTATTTATCTTTGACACCAAAATCTTTTTGTGTGGAAATGCAGTGGCTTATGTGGTCCACTACAGAATTATCCAGGAGTCTTTTTTTACAGCATCGCAGGATCCATTAATTCAAATATAACGAAGAGAAGTCATACCTGTGAGAACTCCAGAAGAAGGGTAAACACTAGCACACAGTAGTAGAAACAAAACCTATAGGCCATTCACTCCCTTACACACTTGTTAAAAGCAGTTGATTATTCTTAAATGTGTGAATCTATATTTACTAATATTACTTGCTGTCATCTGCATCCTGTGAAGATTATTTCTTACATTTTATTTGAGGTTAACTAATATAATTGATGATTTCTGGAAAATATAGTGATGAACACAAAATATAATTTCTTTTACTGTCATTTTGGTAAGACCTTCGTTGCTTGTGCATTGTTTCTTGCCTCCCTGCTTTTGCTTTGTCTGTGTTTTTGAAGTGGTTGCCTTTCAGCTATAGGTTTGTATGTGTAGCAGTTTCTTACAAGGAAATTTAGTGTTGCTTTAAAACACAACATGGTAGCAGAATTTCCAAGGTCTCCAGTGATCTATTCATGCTGAAGCATCAGTGTTTAAGCCTTGTACCTCTGTCCCTGGACCTTTACACCCCTTTTGAGAGTCTGTATTCTGGGCTTTATTCAGCCTTTTTAGGAGCATTTGTTTCTAAAGCACCATGCTGAATATATTGCAGGAAATTTCTGTTTGCAGCCATCCAGCCAAATGCAATAATCTTTATAGCTGTGCTACAGAAAACAGCTGTAGTTCATAGAAAGTTATTTTGGTTCTCAAGTCCAATGCAATTTTTTTTCCAATTTGTCCCTTTATTTTTACAGTGCACCATATTTTCTGTTAATTCAGATGATGTAAAGATCAGATATTGACTGGCTCTTCTGCATTGCACAGTTCAGTCAAGGTTGGCCATATGACCAGCTCTGAATTAATTTGTAATAACCCTTTATTGTATTTTAATGAGATACCTACTGGAAATATTTTTGCACTTAAATTTAGAATAGATTCTACAAAACCTCTCTTGTGACCCAAAATGATGACATTTACATTTAATGTTTCCTCTCTGATCCATCATTAATTCAGTCTTTTCCATCTCAGATGTAATCACAAGGTCATACTTGAACACTTCATAGTTTCACTCTTACCAGATTTGCCTACTATTTAATACTTTTGCAGATTATTTTGTTCAAATTTCTCTAAAGTGAAAATTTGCATAATTTTGTAGTTAATTTTCAAGCTAAAGTGAAATGCATCTCAGTGAATCTTGTTCAACTTATCTTTTATGATGTAATTGAAAAAAAAAAGACAAATAATCACACTGACAATGAATTAAAAAACACCTTTGACTTTTCCTCCATCATATATTTTCTATTTTTCCACTTTCCAGCAAATGCTGAAAACTCTGATCTTTAACCAACAACGGATAGGAGTGTTATTTATTTTAAGTGAACCACAAATAATTGTTTCTGGAGAAAAAAGGAAGTTGAATTTTCCAGGAAAATACTAGACATAAACCACATTCACTTTATGAATTTTTGCCTTACTTTAGTCCACATGTTTATTTTAATTTCTCTGAACCATACTTTCAGCCTCACAAATGTTATGTTTATACTACACATGTAGTGTAATCCTAACCCTAGTGATCATGTAGTCTGATTTCTTCCATAACACACAAGACATGAAATTTTTCCTAGGAATTCTTACCAGGAGTCCAGTACTTGTGCTTGAAAGGCCCTGCACATCTATCATTCAACCAATTGATCTCATCAGTACAATAGATTTTCTTTGGGACTCTGGAGAAAGTTTTCAAAGTCAATTTGACCCTAATATACCTCTAAAGCTTTGAAAAGATCATCCTCAACCCTCCCAGTGTATGAGGTGACAGGAAAAATGTCTCCAGGCTAAGTCATAATCAAAAAGCTGGCATTTAAAAACATTTAAAAGACATATAAAGTAATCATATTTCCCCTGGAGATAGTACCTTGTTTTGTCCATAAAGTTTGTTGAGATTTTGAATGCCATTATATAGATTGAAAAGAATGAATTACATTGTCTGATTAAAGTGACAGAAAATACTAGCTCAAAATAGTGTACATACAGCAAGTGGTGGCATAAACCCTGAAAGAAAAATATCTTTTTTTTATCTATCTATCTATCTATCTATCTATCTATCTATCTATCTATCTATCTATCTATCTATCTATCTATCTATCTTATTTAATATTATATTATCTTTCTAATTTAAGATGGCAAAATGGAAACATTTGTGAGTATCTTTTTCACATGATCAGAAGGATGAAATACTTGTAGATGTGTATCTTCTGGAGGAAGTCACTAGAATTAATTTCTTGGTTATAGGTATGTCTAATCTTAAGGATCTTGATGAAATGTTTAGTTTGTATCAGAGTTACAAAAGTGATGAAAAATCTACATTATTTCTGAGAAGGATTCTGATGGACAGACACTTCATTTTCCACACTGTAAAGAAACAAAATTCTGAGTGTGATGCTGCAACATGTCACCTGTGCTACAGGTCATCTATAAACCAGAACATTTGCAGATGCCAAGAGACTTCTTAGAAATCCATGACAATAACCAGCAATCCTACTAAGAGTGACAGAAAGGTTTTTTGATAGTTGAACTGTATTATTCTGGCCATCTGGAAACACTCTGCTTCTTTCAATATTTAGACATCAAATAAACTTTTGTCTTCTGAGCATTATTAAAGAGGCAAAAATAATAGTCTTGCCATTACTAATGATAGTATTTGATAAGGTGACTCATTATTATCCAGAGCTGTAATTAAAGTAATATTAGAACTAACAAAACCAAGCCCATAAAGAGATTAGTTTTGTTTGGTCTAAGAAGAGAGATTTAAAGTGGAAATACTAATAATGGTGTTATGATTTCTCAAAGGTTGTGACAGAGCAGAAAAGCTATTATTTTTCTACATCTCTAAAGTAAGTAGGAAAGTGAATTAACTTCTAGCACAGGATAATGTAAACTAAATATTAGGAAACACTTTCTAATCATTGTAAAATGATCTACTTAAACTCATAGCAGTCTGCTGAATACTTCTAAAGGCTTTTAAATCAAACAAGGACTCATTCATGAACACCACAAGGCACTGAATTAGATCATCTCTGGTGTCTCCCCTTATATTTTCTGTCTAAACCTTCATGTAAAGATTATTGCTTAAAGAGTCTTTCCTTCATCATGGGTGTAGCAGTTGTGATCACAACTGAAGTTTACCATTTTCCCATGTGGCTGTTTAGAGCTGTATGCATCCAATTTGCTCCAGACTGACAAACATGAGGGGGTGGCAACATTTTGTCTGTATTACGTCTGCTGTACTCTCCATTTCAACAGCTTGAGGGGTACAAACCTTCAGGCTATTGCTGACAGCAGATTTCTAATGAGAACCAGTGTTAGTGTCTTGCAAAGAACAATATTTAAAGGCATAAAGAGGAATGAGCTCCCTGTTCACAAGAGATCAGTAAAATTCCCCATTTCCAATCCTCTTTTCAGCCTGTTTGTGCTCTCTTTTGTTGCATATAAGAATGACTGACAGTATTTACATACAGAAATGAATTTTCTGCTATCTCTTCAGTCCCACCTCTGCTCTTAAAGATATGAATTTCACACCTTCATTTTTATTCTGGAGTTTTGAGCCTGCAAAATCAGGAGGATTTTGATTATTTTTCTGCTCATGAAAACACATGTGTATTTCAAAGGTTGTGAGCAAGATTCCCAGAAAAAAAAACAAAATAAAGCTGTCTTTTGTCCCAGTCATTCTGGCACAGTCAGGAGTTAATTAATACCGATAGAAAAAATGTCAAAAAATAGATGTATTTTTTGAATTACTGTATGTTAATAAACCATGATGAGAGCATGAAAATCTCAAGTATTCTTCAAAAATCAATATGATAGGAAGCATTTGCCAGGAGAGGTTTTAAAAAAAAGATCCAAACGATCTGTAGTTTAACCTCATGAAAGTGGTGGATATTTTAGTGGGTTGCAACATTACTCCAGAAAATGTCCTCTTCCAAGTGGCAAAACATTAGACCACTGATTCAAGAACTACTTTATGACTTGTATACAGTTTACTGCATATGCAATCTACAATTAGAATAGCAAGAAGGTTTTTTTCACTTTATTTTTTAAGGATTTTACTCATATAGATGAAACAGAAAACAGCAACACACAGGTTTCTTTTAATTTTTTGTCTGTAGCCTACGTTGTCCTTTTAAGATCAATTCTGGAAATGCATGCAGTAAAAATACAGCTAATTCCAGTCTCTAAGAGAAATATCACCCTCAGATAATTTTTTTTATTCTTAGGCTATATTAATTATTTTGTGATTACAGCAACTAGCATCTTAGTTCTCTGGAGATGTTCATATTATTTTACCCAAAGCACCAAAAATATCTCTTGCTTCCTAAAGCTTTTCCATATGCAAAGTTGAAGTCAGAGAGGAGTATTCACACTGTCAAAATGAAGATACCCATCTCAGGAGCTACACAAACCTGTTCAGCAATAAGCCCTTGGGGCTGTTACACAGTGAACACAGAGCCCCTGCACAGTCAATTTCAGAACTGTTCCACTTTGTGACTTGTACAGAGGATTGGTTAGTAAAATGTTTTCCAAAAGCCATGTTTTGCTAGTAACACTACACATGAGCCTGGACATGTGTGGATTTCCAGCTACATGGTAGTTCTTGGTGAAATATCTGTCCCCTGAGCTCACCAGCCCCTGGTGACATGTCTTGTTAGGCCATTTACTAAGAACAAGGGAGGGCTGTGACTGGAAATGTGAGCTCCTCTAAATCTACTTGGATCCAGGGCAAGCCTGCCGTGTAACTCTATCAGTTCTGTAATTTCTGTTATCCCATGGGACTGTACTAATTGCTGAGCTCAGATTTATGTTCCCTGTGCCTCCTCCACTGTAGCCAAGTGGTTTGAATTATTGGCTGAACAGCATCAGCTGGAAGACTGGGGAACACTCCCACCCAGGGCTGCAGATTCTGGTGCCCCACTTCCAAAGCAGGGATCTAGAAGCAAAAGCCTCCTCTAGGTCGTTTTTAAAGGGAGGAGACGAAGCTACAATTTTAGAGTAACAAAGTCTTTTCAGAATCCATTGGGAACTTGAGTAATGCTCCACTGAGCCTCCAGTCCTGCTCCCAGCTGGGTGGGCGTTTGGCACCCAGATTCTGGCACTGATGTGACCTTGGGCATAAAAACCCCAGAAATTCATATGACTGGGAACCTTCAAAGTAGGATGGACGTGTACACGCTGATTAAAGTGTGCTGATACTATGTGGTCAACATGAAAGATTTCTGTCAATCAGTTTTTGATTTAGACATTTCCATCTTGCCCAGCTTTGTCCAGCCCAGGATCTCAAGATCCTGCATGGCTTTTTTACAGAGATGGTTGGCTCTGAGCAAAAATGAGTGTACTGTATTTTTAGAATGGCATGCATGAGCAGATGATATCATCTCCTTTGCTGCTTCTGCGATAGCAATGGCCCTCACTGAGGGAGTGGGTTATTTTTAATCAATAGTTATTGCTCATTTTATCAGTTTAATAGCTTCATAATCCCAGGACAACCTAATGTCACTTAGAAAGTTGAGGGTTATCTCAAAAAATACTATACAGCAGATATAAAAAGTTTTCTTGCATTCATCTCAGTAGAGGCTCTATCATCTCACCTTTTCAACTTCATGTGAACTCAGTTTTCCTTCATTTCATGCTCTGAATGATTCAGTGAATATTGTTCTTGATTCTGTGATGTTGAATATGGAAGTAATTAGGAGAAGTTTTGCTGTCAAAATGAGGTATTAGCCAACCTAGTTTGTGAATATGTTCAATAAATTTCCAGTGAACATAGAGCTCTAGCACTCAGCCTTAGTATTTATTCTTAGATGTTATCTCTGTACTTGGTGTTACATACATCAAGGTCAACTCACATTTGCAGTTGCTCCTGACAGGTCTGCCTGCAGCTAGTGAATTTTTAGAGCAAAACCTATGGCATTGTTCATGCCCAGTCACTGTCATGCCTTTGGGTGCAAGGAGATTCCATGGAGCAGATGGCATCTAAATGGTTTGGGGGTTTTCTCCCATTTGGAAAGTATCAGTCTTGGACAATACTCACTAGTGGGCACTCACTGAAAGTCTTGTTTTATTACCTCTACTGACCTGTCAAATTTGGAGTTTGATTAATTTTGCCAATTTAAAATTCCTGGTGTGGCTACACCTGGTATATTTAATTTCCTCTAATAAAATATTGTTTAGAACTGATTCATGATGGGAAAAAAACAACCATATTTCACTCCAAAGTCACTTCTTTAAGGGGAAAGTGAATCTTTTAGTGTTTTTGGCTGGTAAAGTACCTTGAAGTCATTTTAAGCATTAGGAGCTGAGGACCAGCTCCAAAAGTTCAGGTGTAAGAGAAGCATTAGAGCTAGACAGACAGTGTTAAAGCTGGCAGGAAAATGCTGTCCCCAGGTTTCAGACACAGTAACTGGGCATGCTCCCAGTTCAAAGCTTCGTGTCTCCACTGGTGGCTTGTTGAACCTAAGCTAGAGCAGGACTCTATTGCTTATTTACAAGGATATCTTTTTCTGTAGAAACAAACTGCTCTAGTAGAACAGATGAAACCTAGTTTTCAATGGCTTTGTAGCCTCTGTATTTATCAAAGTTTTCTAGGTTCTTTCTTCCCAAATCCTCTGTTTCCTAGATGCCTCCCAATAGCCTCAATTTATTCCTCTCTTCATTACCCATGGCCTTCCTGAGAAGCAGTTGAGATAAGGCTATGGCACCATCATTTACAGTCCCAGAACAGGAAAATATCTTTTCATGTGTCTTAAAATTTAGGAGGTATAACTGGTTTCCAGACTAATAGTAAGAGTTGTAAAAAGCAAGCAATTAAATTTAAAATTAAAATTAGCATGACTAAAGGATTTCATTTGCAGATCAGGATTTTAGCTGTAATTTGGCATTTGATTCACAGTGAAGATGACAGGTTACAGACGCGAGAATAATAAAAACTGCCTCTGGAATTAATTTTCTTTTACATCTTGTTGCAACACATTAGACACATACATTATTTATCATCACATGGATCTCACCCTAGTAAACTCCAAAGCCTTGACTCAGTCACATTCTCTACTCTGATTAGACTGCAGAAGGACAGAATTTTCCAGGAATATATCTGTGGAGGGGTTTCAACCACAGCTGTTACAGTTTTCTAAAACAACTGAGTTAACATAAACTTTGCCAATAAATAAAACCAAGGGATCTCCACTGTTTACCATTTCTTGCCAGCACATACTCCAGAGAACTCAGAAAACTCAAGAACTGAGGCCATGGACTAAGTCTTTCTCCAAGAATGCTTTTGTTTCTGCACACAAATGCAACCAAACTGCCTCTAGTGTGGAATGAGAGGTAAGGAGATTTCTGAGATCCCCTTGAGAAGAAACACATCCTGCTTCCAGAACTTGCCTGTGCCAGAAACAAAATTGAATTCTACTTAAACTCACTTTACACCACTTGACCACTTCCTAATAGGAGCAGAACTATTACAGGTGCTGACATGAAGTGGTCTGAATGGCCAGAAAAAAGGAGAACACTGCTCAGTTTGCAAAAAAGGCTCTGGACTGTCTCCACTGATGCTGGGAGAGTTGTGATTCTGGGTCCCCCTTCTCAGCCAAGCATCAAAGATGTAAAATAGGCCCCACTTCTATTGAAACATAACAGTGCAGTATTTAATTTCAGCTTAACTTCAGTTAGAAAAAAAAACCCGAGCAGGAGAATTCATGCAGCCATATTATAAACCCCTAGTCTCATTCCCAGAAATATAAATTTCTTACAGGAATCCAGAAGAAATGTAGCTTTTTTATTAAAAGAGACAAAATGTGGATGATGAGAAGTGGTTTTCTCTTCAGTTTTTTTTTTCATCAGTTTTGCTCTGGAATAACTGCATGGACTAAGTGGCATCAAGCTGACAGAGTCAAGAATCAGGCTCTGTGTTAATGAGTTCTCATGGGCTCTCCTGGTGAAAGAGCAGTTTTTGGAACAATTCATGAGGTGTCTGAACACACAACATTCTCTCCACTCTGCTGTTCCAGCTGGAGCTGGGTCTCTGTGCAAGGTGTGGGAAAGCAAAAGCTTGTAGAGGATTCAGAATGTGACTACCAAGAAAGTCAAGTGGCTTACCTATCTAAAAACAAATTAGAGAATCAGAGAGTAATTTATTCTCATCTGCTGACCTCCTGTTTTCCCTGTTCCTGACAGTGTTCAAGAATAAGTGACATTAATTGTCCCAGTGTCTCTAAAACACTGGCAGGGTTGGGGTATCACCTCTCTAAGACCTTTCTAGTGTTTGACCACCTCTTGGTAAAGAAATGCTTCCTAATGTTAAGTCTGGACCTCCTCTGATGCATCTTTGAGCCACTTCCACATGTCCTAGCACTGGGAGAAGAACTCAGCACCTCCCTCTTTCCTCAGAGAGCTGGAGAAGCAATGGTGTGCAAGGAAGAAATTTTCCAAAGGGAGAAAAAAATAATAAAACTGTGTCAATAATTTCCTTCTAATAAGAATGTCACTATGCTTAAACACACAATGTTTATAAGAAGAGAAACTTTCTCTGCCAGTCTTGTGTAAAAAACTTTCTTTACAAGAGTGTCACAAAACTGTCCCAAATGGGAGATGAGAAGACACAAGTTTGCAAAAAAAATGCATTAATTACCTTTAAATATTTCCCTTTGAATGGCTTATATCTAGTTATTATAATTCCTTTTGGTGCTTAGCTCTGTAAAATAGCCTAAAGTAACTGCTCTTTTTATTTCAAATAAGAGGAACCCTTAATGCTGGAAAGTGTTAGGCACTACCAAATCTGCTATCAGTTCTGAAGATTTGGTCTGCTGGATGTGATCCAAAATTTTCATGTCAATAAGCATTTTCCCACTGATTTCACCAGCTTCTGGATCTGAATATTTATAAACTGCAAGTATGGATTTGCTGTTGCTAATCATAAGCAGCTAATCACTAAAAGAGTTTTCTAGCTCTATTTTTTTTTTTTTCCAAATGCCTCTGCTCAGTGTTGAATTTTTAGGGAGAAATAGATAATGGAGTAAATGCAACCTTAGAAAAGATTGTCTCCAAATCTGATGCTCTGTGGAATGGCATCATACACTGTCCAAGGTCAAGCTTAATCTAAACTCTAAAGTAAAATAGGGAACAATGAATCTATATCTGAGCAAGTATTGCAATCTAACATGGTTTTAGTTCTTTTTGGTATGAATCAATTCAAAATATTTAAACTAGATTCAATCAGTCCAAAGCAATAATATTTGCACAGTAAAGATCACATTTAATTAAACTGGTTAAACAGATCAGGTTTTCTTAACTATGTTATTTAAACAAAAGAAATGAAAAGGCAGAAGAAAAATCTCCTTAAGTCCTGTCCAGGCAATAGAAACACTGCTCTAGATGAAAAACAGTTTGGGATCAGCCCCCAAAGGGTTACAAGCAGTGCCTTCACCTCAGGCAATCTTGAAATGATTGATGCTTTTTTTTTTTTTCATCACAGAAGATTTATAGATAATTTGAAAACAATACTCATGCCTCTTCTAGGCCAAGTCACATTTGAAACCAGAGTAAGGTGCCACAGGCAGTCTGTGTTCTGTTGGAAAAGAGCTGTGAACCTTTGCTTCCCTGAACATCTTCACTCAGCCCCTGCAAACATGTGAGTGTTGACACCAAAGCATGAAATACACCTAAATGTTGCAAACACACTCATTCCTAAACTCCACATCCACTCTTTCCCTAACTACTGGTCCATGTAGATGAGATTTGTGCTTGTAATATCACATAAATTACCAGGAAGGAAAAATAACAAGGACAATTTTGCCCCTCAGCACTGTTCATCAGATGACTGGTTTTTCCCTACTCATCCTTTTTTTTTTTTTTTAATCAAGGAATGGAGTATTCCTGGTACAGGTGGTGATCTATTTACCTCAGCCCTCTGAAATATAAAAATAGCCAGTTTTCTAATAGATTCTTTGGGCTATATACCCTCCCTCTCTTCACAATCTCTAGTTCATAAATTCTGAGTTTTAAATGTACTGTGTGTGAACTTGACCAAATGAACAGCTTTGCTGTGTCATACCAGGGTAACTGAGAGGACTTAAACAAGCATCAGCTCTGAATCTGCCCTAGTGAGGTATAACATTGGAATATTTTCATATACTATATGTATATTATATACATATATATATGTATATTATATACATATAATATTTTTCATTCAGTCTTTCA
>JANHGL010017582.1:0-15519 GCA_024611195.1 Ceyx melanurus | reverse complement strand
TGCAAGAATAAGGTACTGATGCAAAATAAGAGAAAAAAAAAAAGATAAGTGTTTTTTGTTGTTGGTTTTTTGTTTGTTGTGGGTTTTTTTGTCCCCCAAATAACAGCAATATCAGACAGCAACTCTGGCTTAGAAGAATTGAACAATCTAGAACAAATATACCTGGAATAAGAAACAAAAAGACACTAATAACAAATATGTACAAGCAGGTGACAAACCAGACCTGTCCATACTGTATGAATACATACAGTGTCCTTCTTTATACACAGTATAAATTAACAAAAAACCCCACCCAAACCTTAACAAAAATCCATTTCTATGCTTGTGTCAATATGATGGTGCTATAGTAAACTAATTTGCTAATTTGAATCCCAGCTGGATACTCAGTGCCTGGAGAAGTACATGGTTTATTGAAGTGACTGAAATAACTACCAGTGACAGCAAAAGACTCCCAGGACTTTATTACTCCCACATCTCATGAAAGTTAGGAACTGAGCTCACTGTCATAGTCACTTTCCAACAGAGAATTAAAAATCTAGGTGATTGTCTGGAGCCCCAGACACCTTCCAAATCAAGCATTTTATTGCTTGCTACAAGAGCTCTCCAGGTGGGAATTTCAGCCAGCCCTAGGTATTCCACTGGGCAGCTCCTGCTGAGTCAACTCCAATGTATTTGCTTCAGTCTATTGATTACTTCAGTGGGTGGAGTGTCAGAGAGATTCTTGCTAAAGGATCCATCAAATTGTATGTGGACAAAATGTGTAAATAGTCAATAGAAAATGTTCCTACAGATGCAGAAATGCAGGCGTTTTGGAGATGTTTTGTACATAGTTGAGCCAATCACATTATGACATGTGGTGCAGTGGCAATGTACAGACCAGCTAGATTATATGAAATGAGCAGGAGAGCAGATCAGGGACCCCACTCTATCCACCTGAAGATGCTGCTGTGAGAACCCCTGCAATGGAGGTTTCTTTTAACACCAGCCACAATCTCCTCTGCCCTGTGCATGACCCTATCCCACAGTCCAGATAAACACATCTCTACACAAAGAATTTCCAGTGTTGGTGCCACATCAGCACCCAGGTGATGTAACAGTAACAAGAAAGAATATAGATTTTTCATGAGTGAGTGCTAAAGAAAAGCAACTCTAGAGTACTCTTCAGGCTCCTGAGACTGAGGTTCACAAGAACACTTCAACACTAGATCAGGCTTCCCAGGGAGGTTGCAGAGTCTCCTGCCATGAAGATTTTAAGATGCAGCCCTGAGCGGGAGGCTGACCTAGAGACCTGATGTCCTCCCTTCTGAATTTTCATACAGTTGAGTGATGAGAATATGACAGAAGCACCAGAGGAGGTTTGCACCTCTATCAGAGGTAAGATGAAGACTCCTCAGCATAAGGGTGCTGTGCATGCTTTGTCTCAGTGACAGTGTGCAGCAGGCAAAGAGCAGGGGGCAGGACACCTGTACACACCTGCATGACTGACAAAAGGCCACATCCTAGGAGCTGAAAGAGAGCAATAGTGCAGAAATAGGAGAATCCTCAGCAAGGAGTACTGGAGATGGAATACTTGCTTTTTAGGAAGAAGTTATCAGACAATTTGATGTGAGCTTATTTATTAGGGAGCCATGGGCAGATGTCTTTGAAAATTATTTCTGACTGCAGAAGGAAACACAGTGACTGTAAATGATGCATATGGAATTATATGAAAAGGAGAAAAGGGAGTAAGTTTTCAGAGAGGCAAGAATGTGGGAGAGGCTCGGGTCACTTGGAAAGGAGTATTCTGGGTAGATGGAAGAGAGCAAGAGAGGGATAAAGGGATGAAATGAGGAGAGGAAGGAAGAAAACCAAGAAACATTACCATGACCCTCACCAGAGTGTGTGGGCATCTAGTCAAGGTTATTTCATGGCAGTAAGAGTCTAATATCTTTATAGCACATCATAAAAGTGCTATGACATCGTATAGACTTTTCAGTCACATTAGAAAGCTGGTTATATTTATGTATTGACTTAAAATACAAAAGAGTTTTCAACAGTGCCTGGGATAAATTTCAAGTCTGTTTTATAGCCTTAGCTGTACTAAAGCCAAAAGAGGATATTAGAAAAGAGCTAATTATAATTATTGCTCTGAGACACAATGATAATATCAAAGGCACTTCAATGTTCATCCATTTCAGAGGACCTCATAAAATTCAGGAAAAAGTCTGACTCAGTTCATAACGGGAAACCTTTACCAAAGTACCAAAGTAGTTTTAGATCCTGAGTGACTTAGATCCCCTGTATATCCAGAGAAAGAACTGGCTGAAAGGACACATGAATCATCCTTATATATTATAGAAGGTTGCATTAAGAATTTGGGAATAAACATTTGTTATTATTTTACAGAGTATTAATATTTGTCCTGCCCATTGCCTAGTTCTTTGAACAGTATTTTAGATAGACACAGAATTGATTTCTGCTGGACTACAGTCATTTATTCTTGCAAGGAATGCTGTGCAACCCTCAACAAAGCAGAGACTGTGACACAATTCAGTGGCATGCAAGTATTAGAAACAGCAAACCTATAGGTGTAGGAGGTGTAGGATACCAGGTTTAGTCCCTGAGCAGAGTGACTCCAGATACACTGATCAGTCTTTTCCTTTGCTCCCCTTTCTCTTCCATGCTTTTCCACAGGTATCTTCAAAGAGTTCATCTCCTTCAGTGAGGGAAGGAGAAGAAGGGATAGTGGTGGCAGATTTTCTGAGAGCATGAAAAAGAAGCTTTCTCCTTCAGCCAAATCTTCAGCTCTGTTCCCAGACAAGCCTTTTCCCCATAGTATTTTTCATCTTCAGCTGAGGAAAGGCAAGGAGGGAGGATGGGAACCCTGCAGTTTTGAGAACTTGATGAACTGGAGACTTATTATCTGAAAGCATACATCTATAAATCACCAAGACTTCTGCATTCCACTTTGGTATATCTAGACTGACATGGAAAATGGAATATTTTCTGCTCAGGGACACCTGTGCCATAAATTTCTAGAGATCAGTGTGTGCTCCAGATAAGTGTAAAAGCTTCTGGTAAAGTCTTTTTTCATAAGAGATGCTCATAACAGCAGCACTGCCTAGAATTGTACTGGTTTGTCCCAGTCAGATGGAGAAAGATGCAAGAGGAATCTAAGAGAAAACACAGCAATTTGTCCTATGTGCTCTTGCATGTGAAGTGTTTGAATCCAATGAAGATAGGAACACTAAAGCAGCAGAATCTGAAGTCAAACAGGCAGCTCATGGGGAGACCTGAATCAAATCTTATTTGCATCATGTTTTTATCAGTATATTTTGCTCTGATTCACAGAATGAATTTTTTTTTAAGTGGGCATCTTCTCTGTTCTCCATTCTTAATTCTGAATTCCTTTCAGCATTTCAGTCAAATACATCTGTGATATTTGTAGAGCAAAAGTTACAAATTCTCTAAGTATTTGTTTGTGTGGATAAAGTATTTAAAATTGTTCCCCATGAGATATTCTCCATCTTGAAGGGCCTCTGATCAAAGTAATGGAATAGGCACCAAAGCAAGAATTGCTGTGAGGAGTTCCATTAAGTGGTTTCTATATATTACCTGGGTAGAAATTATGGGTTTTTTTTTTTAAACACTGAGGGGTAAAAAATATCCCTCTGTATATAACATTTATTATGTAGGAAAGTTCTTCTCTGGTGCTTCTTAGTGCAAAGAAAAACATTTTTCTGTAACAGCCACATAGTAACTAGACAGAATGTAAGATATAGGATAGCTTCAAAACACATTACAGCAAGTCTGACAGAAGACAGACCTAGGCTCGTGGTTCTGTCAGTCTAATTTTGGACATCTTTTAATCAAGATGATGATTATGACTGGCTTTCCAGAGACATTACCAGACAAGTGAAGATACTGAAATTGTATATTAAGTTCTCCTGAGACATCTTGAAGGGTTTTACTGGCAGTGTGTGTTACAGTATTCCAAGTCTGTTAGAACACCAACTCAAGCATTCATCTTTCTGCTTTTCATTTGAATTTTCCAAGTGGGTTACATCCAAAGTAGACATGTGGGATTTCAGAAAGTTCAGATGCAAAATGTTATTCAAAAGCACTGTAATGGATTGGTATGCATGGGTGTACATGTGGCTGTGTGCATAGCACTGCAGGCTGCTGGGTGGCATCAGAATGCCCACGCTTATATCAAAGGTCAAACACATAATCACTCTACTTTAGCAGAAACAGAAAGTGGTTGAACTTCAGAATTGTCTTGGTATGAACTGTCTCTCCAACATATATAAGTGGCTTCTGTGCCAGCAGGTTTAAAGACTCTGGAAGATGCCTGAGTCAGAAAAGTTCTCTGACTTGTTGAGGAAATTTGATCAGATGTTTATGATTTTCAAATAGGTGAAGCAAATAATCCAGCTCCTGTGTACAAATTTCCTTGCAAACCAAACTGTGCAAGGTTAGTGCAATCTTGCATAACAAATGGTTTCCTTTCCTAGTCCTAAAATAAACTGTTCCTTTCCACAAATGCAACAGCATTACTTGCTTGATGGACAAGATACCCAGCTTCTCTGAAATCTCTGTGGAGTTTAACAAGATGTAACCGTGTATAAAGCTGAGAATCTCTTCTGTGAGCTGCAGTCTGACTGAAATCTTTATTTGTAGCTTCTTATCTTCTTAGCACAGCCCGAAAGAGGGAAAATTAAAAAACTCATGAAATGAGTCTTACACTTTGTGTGGCAACCAGATTGGTTGGGAATGCTGTTTGGATTTTATAGGTTTTTATAGTTTTATAGATCATTTAAGACATATCAGTTCAGCTGGATTGTCACTCTTCCCCCAGCATAAGGCACAAATTACTTCTTCAGCTCCCTATGTTCCTTTTATTTTCAACCAAATCAAAAAGGCCCTAAGAAGGGACTTCTGACTTAGCCTTCAGTGTCTTGAGAGGTGTTGCCAATATCTCTGTAATATCAAGAATGAATCAAAAGAGTTTCTCTGATTCCCTCTATTGGGCTGCTCCTGGTTAAAAGCATATTTGTAATTTACCATTAGAGGTGAAGAACGTTGTTCTTTTTATGTGTATCTGTCCAGTTCTGTGACAAATGGCACTGAAGATTGTATTGTTTACCAGTTAGTGACCTGATACTTTATTTTTAAGTCCTTTAAGTTTCATGACTATTTTTATTTATTTTATTCTCCTTTGTCCCTTTGCTTGACCTGTCTTTAATAGACTGCTGACATTAACTGGATGTCAGATGTGCTCCTCTCTACAGGCAAAGTACTTGTCATCTTCATTGCACATGGCAACCTCTAGCTCTTTCAAATGCGACTATACTGAATGACTACAAGGCTCATGTCTCTTTTAAGGGCACTGATGGTTTTTCATGCTTGTTTCATCCCCTCCAGCTGAAAAATTGACAAATTGACAAGATAAGATTTCATAGGAACTGTGGTGTTTTTAACAGGCCCTTTATCTCTCATACTCTGTAATCCCTGTGGAGTTTCAGAAACAGTTGGGCTGTGATGAAGCACGCCTATGCAGAAACTGAATAACCAAATGTTCAGAGTTCTGTTCTAACATCCACTCAGGAAAACTCTGCATCTTTTCATCCATATAAAATGAAAAAAAAATGACTGAAAGGTGGTTGGTACTCTTTGGAGAGATCCACAAACATCACAAATTTGAAGGATTCTGACCTTTGAGTCCACTTCACAGACACTTACTGACAGAGGAGGTGCAGATGTGTCCAGCAATGCAGAAGAGTGTGAAAGGGTGTGACCTGTGAGAAACACTGTCTTTCCTCTCAGTGATACAGCCTTTATAGATTCAGGCCCAGCAATGAGATTCAATATGGGATCATTACAGGATTAATCCCTTGTGCTGGTTTAACTCCAGCAAAGAGCCCAGCTGCACACAGCCACTCACTTGCTCCCCCCACAGTGGGATGGGAAGAAAATCAAAGGGGAAAATTTAGGACACTCGTGGATTGAAATAGACCATTTCCTAAGTAAAGCAAAAGCTGTGTGTGCAAGCAAGGTAAAAGAAGGAATTCATTCTCCACTTCTCATGGACAGGCAGGTGCTCAGCCATCTCTAGAAAAGCTGGGTTCCATCATGGGTAACTGTTAGTTGGGAAGAGAAACATGATCACTTTTTTTTTTTTTAAGTAGGGGACAAGCTAGGGTGCAGAATCCAAGCAGCACTCATCAGTGCAAAATGCAACTTGATAATTATTCCTGATAAATAATTACCAAACATGACATGTGCTTTTGCAAGCAGATCTAACTGCTGACTTGTATTTTATTGTGTATACAGTAAAACCCTTGGGTCCTTTTGTGGCATATTGTTGCTTAGATAGGGACTTATCATTTCGTATTTTCCTGTGCTCTTTCAGATAGGATACCCTGGGGGTGGGGATAAATCCCATGTTTTGCTTTGTTGCTTCATGACTGAGGAAAATGAGCCTTCCTGGTGTTTCTCATCTAATGCCACTAGCAATGCATTTGACATCAAAAGTCAAAGAAAGTGTAGTCCCCTTGGTGAGCACGACTGGTAATAACAGAAGAGGAGAAGGCTGAGATGCTCAACTTTTTTTTTGCCTCAATGTTTTTGCCTTTTGTTTCAATGGAAACCTCTCTTCCCACAGGTACTGTGTGGCTAGACTGCTGGACAGTGACTGGAGAGGCAGAGTCCCTCCAGTAGGAAAAGATCTGTTTGGTGACCACCTGAGGAAACTGAACTTCCATAAGTCTATGGGACCAGATGAGATGCATCTTGGAGGCCTGGGGGAGTTGGCTGATGTAGTTGCCAAACCACTCCATGATATCTGAAGAGTCATGGAAGTCAGGTGAAGTTCCTGGTGACTGGAAAAAGGGAAGCATTGCACCCTAGGCCTGTACTAGGCTAAGTACAAGGAGCTACATCCGGATCGGGTAATCCTGTGTAGCAATGCAGTCTGGAGAATGATGGGATTGAGAACAGCTCTGAGGAGAAGGACTTGAGGGTACTGGTGGATGAAACACTAGACATGAGCTGGCACTGTGCACTTGCAGCCCAGAAGGTCAATGATATCCCAATAAATCAAAATCTTGTAGAGCAATCTGATCAAGTTAAAGATGTCCCTGCTCACTAAAGGGTGGTTGGACTAGCTGACTTAAGGTTCTTTCCAACCCAATCCATTTTATGATTCCATGATTCTATGTCAGCCTGCACCCCTTGAAAGAGGTTCATTCAAGATGTGAGTATTCAAAGAATCATACAATAATACAATGGTTTGGGTTGGAAAGAACCTTAAAGATCATTCAGTTCCACCCCCTGCCATGGGCAAGGACACTTTCCACTGGAGCAGGTTGCCCAAACCCCCCATTCAACCTGCCTTGAACACTTCCAGGGCAGGGGCATCTGCCACCTGTCTGGGCAGCCTGTTCCAGTGCCTCACCACCCTCACAGTGAAAAACTTCTTCCTTACATCTAACTAAGTCTATACTCTTCCATCCTAAAGCCATTAGCCTTGTCCTTATATCTGTGGCCATCTAGACTTGTCTAACTGGTCAATGTCCTTTCTATGCTGGGGCCCCAGAGCTGACCACTACTCCAGATGGGGACTCATGAGAGCAGAGCAGAAATTAAATTAAAAAAAAGCTCAGCCACAAGGTAATGCAAAACATTTCTATCCTGAAATTCTAGTCAGTAACAACATTATTTGAGGCTTATCTTTATGGTTTAAAAAGCCACAAAATCCCTCAAGTAGAGACAGGTATTACACAGTTGTTAATTTTATTTATGATTACTTAAACAAAGAGGGACAAGAAAAAGATATTTGAGCACATGAAAACACCGGGGATATGTGGCTGCAAGATTTAAAAGAAAGCATTTTGCTTCCTTGCAATGTCTGGCTTTGGGAGGCATTTCAATCAGGAAGTGTCTCAGGATCTTAAAGAGGCAATCAGTGGTTTTCATGAGGAATATTAAATTAACAGATTCTTCCTCACATCTCACTTATCTTTCTTGTCAGGGCTTAAAACCTGAAGGGAAGAAATGTAACTGTGGGGTTTGTTTTATTATCAAGGAAAATCTTGTTCCTTAACAATAATGGTTTAGGATCAATTGAAAATTACACTCTTTTTTTTTTTTTTTTTTTTTTTTAATAAAACCAGAAGTGGTAAATAGCTGAAATATGCATCACAAACTAAGCTAGACAAGCTGTGTGTAAGAATATAAATTTTGTCTTAAACCAGGAGGATCAAGTTAAATATTACATAGTTAGCACTTCTGTAAAGAAATACACTATCAGATTTACACTGAAATATGAATGTTCATAATCCAATTTTGAAACCCAGAAATAAAAATTAAATGAACCTAAAATGATTACAGTATTTTTTCTACCCCACTTAATTTACTTTGGTAATTCCAGAGTTCTTAGGACTGGACTGTTATTTCAGGGGGGAATGTTGCCTCTTCTGTGCTACTTTTAAGTTGTATGAAAGCCATGGTTCTGGAGAGCAAACTGGGAGGTTCTTCAGTGCTGTGACCTGTGCAGGGTAAACAGAACCCCAAAAACCTGTTTGCACACCTTAAAGTACTGGATGCACTGGTGCATGGTGTGTATAATGAGTTGGGTCCCACCATAATCCATTCTCATGGTGACTTTGTGTTCTAATAGGACATTTGTTTCTGCAGTACAGCAGGTCATGTAGCCCTACAGGAACTGCATTTAATCAGCTTTGGCATTAATTGTAGTGTATCTTCAGCAGTGCAGAGCTCAGCTTGTCAGTAATGACCCAGAGTCCAGGACCTGACAGATGCCCTCAACCCTATTCCTTCCCCTCTTCTGTTATTTCCAGCTTGCCTATTCCACAGCTACATTATTCACCTGAATTTACTCACCAAAGCATAGCCTAGGTGTGTGCAATAGCAAGATTCTGAAAATTAAGGGTGTTTATGTGTACAGAAAAAGAAAGAATTTGGTCCATATCTCATATATGCTAAATTAATGTATAATTTATTTATTCTTTTCTTAAAATTAAAATAAAAATAAAACCTCATGCCCTTATTGCCAGGTACCAATGTTCAGGTGACTGAGTTGCTCACCAAAGAGCAGTGCTTCAATGTTCATTTTATGATGAAAAGATGATGAAAGCCTTTTGTCTTCTTAGGAAATAAATTAATTTTTTTTACCATTAAAGTTTGCCTAATATTTTAAAGTGAACTCAGGGAAAGAGGCTGAATATGAAGCAGTTTTTCTCTCCAACCAGGACATCAGTGCAATATTTGTGTCAAAAGCCCAAGAGAAGTTGGGTATCGTTGGGTGTCACTTCCTATCACAGTGGGAGAGAGAACTGTTGAAGAGAGAGGGTAAAAAGCTCTTCTTGACACACATGACTCTATACATTTCAGGCAAATATTCTGAAGTGGGAAGATGAGCAAATTCCATGCCAACATAACATGGCAGCAATAACTGCAGTCACACCTGTGGAGCCAGTTTTGATGCCTCTTTTGAGATTCAACACGTGGCCTGATGATTAAGTTACAAACGTGTGTGGCCCCGTTGCCTTGTGCTTCTGTTTTTTCAGTTCTTTCTGTGGAAATCACTACTGTTTTGATGTAAGACATTCACTTTGTATGTCTTGCAAATCACTACAAAATTTGGGGTAATGAAGCATCAGGTTTAAAATCAGGGATTTGATTTTATTTTTCCATTTCACTGCTTTTGTGAGAAATATTTGGATGAATTAAAAAAGAGCTTTCTCAAAGACAATGAAATGCTCAGTGTGGCTGCCTGACAAGGTCATGCATAGCATAGTAATTTGCATGAAGCTGGAAGAAGTGCATGCCTTTGTAGGGTATAAACAAGCTTTGACAGTGCCAGAAATTATACAAGCAAAATAATTATAACTTGAATCAAGCCAGCTTGCTTCTTTTAACCTTCCCAGAGAGTTGGCTAATTTATTAAACTCTGGGCATTGCAGTCAGAGCTCCGAAGAGCTTTTTTGTTCCATTTTGCTGCAGTCTACTGAATGATTGGGGAATGTAGCAGTGCCCTTGATTCAGATGTTCACAAATAACAGACCTGTACTAGTCAACTATCTTAACAGCACACATGATGTTGATAAGAACCTGTACATAGGCATGAGATACTCCTTCTCTAAAAAAGGAATATCCACCTTATTAAGCCTGTTACATAAAGTTAGTGATACTTCTTATTGTAAATAATCAAACAAATATGGAATGTTTGTAAAATCCATGCTGAGATTATATCTGATAATTTACAAGTGTAAATTTACAAGTCTCAGATAGTCTTGCCTGATTTAACTTATATATCAACCTGCTGAAATGCTGGCCAAATCTGTAATTTAGGAGTCTCTGGACTGGCATGGTGGATGAGACTTACTGGAACTTGTCTCTGTACTAGTGAAATAATGCATGTTTTGGATAATTTATTTATATGCAATCAGTTTGGGCTGGGGTGGTAATGAACTACTGTAGGATACAACTCTATACTTTGACATCTGGGAAGCTATGATCTCTGGGGGAAGGATATCTTCAGGTTCCTATCAGGTTCTGAATGTCTGATGTGGTATATACAAACTGGTAGAAAATTTTGTTGGTGTAGACCAGATAATTGTGAGAAGAATGCTTCTGTCTGTCATGCTTGGAGAATCTCTAACAAGGTCATGTATCAAGCAAACATACCTTAGGTTAAGCCTGGCAGATGGGAAAGGTACTGAAACTATGTCCTGGCACTCCAGAAAGTATGTGATGGAGCTGGATGAAATGCAGAATTCCAGACCTGAGCATTAACTTTACAGAGCTTTGTGTTTATATTCATAAATGTTATTTTCTTTAAAAATTAAAGTTGTTCTGTTAAATTGACAGAGAAAATGTTCTGTGTACAAGTGCAGGCAGGAGAGAGAAATTATGGAAGAGAAAGCATTATTATGTCTCTACTACCCAGCAGAGAAAAAGACTGAAGCATTCACCCATTAAAATAGTTCTGTGGCATTAAGGGGATTAGCCTGAAATCTCTTGTCGATAGACATATATATGCAGGAAGGCAATTTAATGTGTCCTCATTTGCCAGCCTATTGAATTAGACAGGGAATTTTGCCATTTACTGAGAGCAAGTAAATACTTTTCATGGCCTGATGAGACTAGATTATTGATCAGTAGGACACATTTGTCTACAAAACAATGGTCCCAATCCTTTTGTTGAGGCAGGTTAATTTAATGTGTGCATGCAGAATCGAGTTAGAAATGTGACAATCTGTCAACTTGATGGTGAGTTCTCTTCAGTTCTGGTCTTGATGGGCAAAATAAGATATAAAGTGTGGCCAAAGAAAGAAAAAAATACAGATCCCTTGCATACGAAAGGTCACCAAGGGCATGTTTGCAGTGTGTTGTGCTAGGGAACACAGAGAGCTCTCTGAAACTCAATGGCAGCACTTTGCTCTGGAGCTGGCTGGGGAACAATGATTAAAATCCCTGTGTTATGAATAAAATCCTGGCATTTGATTCTGTGAGACTTAGAAACATTTCATTCATTGATTGCAATTAAATGTGCATGTGACCAATACTCAGGAGAATTTATGGATCTGAAAACATCAGGTATTTGACCTAAAATATATATATTTGAAAATTCACATTGGAAAAATGTTATTGATATTTTATATTATTTAAAATCTCATTACTCTGAATATTCTTTCCCAGAGAGACAGATTGGCATGAAGTAAAAATGACTTTTCACCTTTGGCTTCCTTGCCTAGAATTGATTTATGACATTTCTAGCCAATTACTTTAAATCTTCACAAAGAAATATTTTCCTCTGCGCATTACAAATATACTGTGTTTGAATAGATACGAATTTTCTGGACATCCACACATTTGCCAAAATTCCTACTACATTCCAGGTGACATTTTTTTGTGAGCAATTACCGAGCTTGATCTGTATGCTGAAAAGGCAGTCTGACTTCAAATGTAAATGCTTCATGGACACTTTTGACCTATCTAGATGTATATATATTTATATACTTTCAAGCATCCATTTATACATATATATGTATTCCTGAAAGTCAGCATGAGTATGTAGGCTTGTGTGCATGTATCACTTTGATAAGCAGAACATACTGTATGGAGAACATAACTCTCTAGGTAGAGACAGAATAATTGTAACAGAGGGTGCAGGAGGTCAGGATAAGATTTAACATTTTGTATGAGTCAGCTTCAGCTGCTGCTCTCCAAATAAAGGAGAGCTTGTAACTGTTCTGTCCTATTAGCAATCCGGGAGAAGCCTTTCACACTTGTGCTCTGCAGGTTATCAAACCTCCTGAAAAGACTGTGATTTACTCCTCTCTCACTGCTATTCGTGGCTGCCTGCACCATTATTCATGGCTATCTGGATCCCACCCATCCTCTCACACACTGCTGTCGTGCACTGAGGGGCAGCAGCTCCCAGGCGGGAGCCAAGGTGGCTCTGGGCAGGGCAGGGCTGTGGTGGGGCTGGAGGTGTGCCCTGTGGCCTCACTAGTGTGGGAACTGGTGGTGCTCAGGGATGGAATGGGATCCTGAGCCATGGACAGGTGTTGGGAGCTGCAGGGGTGAGCAGGGGTGTAAGGGCCCATGTGTGCACTCTGGTGCTGACAGGACACGGGGCAGACATTCTGGGGCAGTACCTGCTACCTGTTCCCTGTGGAGATTCCAGACCACATGACAACACAAAGCAAGTTTCTCAAGTTCTTGCCTGACCTGGAATAAGAAGCTTATTCTGAACTATAACATTGCTGGAGAAGGAGCAAAACCAGTGAGAAATAAACTGCTATTTCTCCTATATAACCGAGTGAAAAAAAATCATACTCCTGAAGTCTCTTGGTCCTCCATTACCTGATCAAGCTCTCCTTGAGCTTTCCCTATTGCTCAGCTGAAGGTGACTATCCTAATATATCTGTTAACATTTATTGACGATCTTACAATTCTTCAGCAAAGCTCCTGCTAATTCAGCTACTGTTGCTAAAACAAGCCTCATCTGTACTCTAGTTGCCTGTTCAATATGTGCATATGACAAATACTCAAGAAGTTTTAAATGTCACCTTTTAAAAACACTTCTGTCCACTTTCCACAGCTTCTCACTTTGGGAAATTTTCAATGAGCCAAACAGACTCAGGATTTCTTTGTGTGAGGATTCTCAGGGGTATTAATTCAAATTAAAAGTACAAACTTGAAGAAGATGAATGTTACAGAACCCTTGATTGGACATCCTTATTCACAATTCAAGTGGTCACAATTTGTTTTCACTTATTTCAGTCTGAAAGCGAATTAAACTACTCTCATGTGTTTAATGCCTTTTAATTAAATGTTCAATCCATGTTCACATCAACTTTTAGAGTCTGTGTCCACAAACTGTGGCTTACAGGTAATACTTTTCATAGATACAAGATAACTTTACAAAACATTATGAAAAAAGCTCTAAATTTTTGGTGCTTCAGACATAAGTGTACAGTTAGCTGATTGCAGTCAGTAATATTGATGTGCTCACTGATTGCCTGAGGGAAAGAAAATATATGGGGTTTTCCAAATGAAAGAAAGGGAATTCCAAATCATAGATATGTATTTATCAACTCCTATTCCAATCCTTGTCCTTCCATTCCTTTTGTTCATCTTGTTTTTTGCTTTGTTTCAGTCCCTATGTTTTCACACAGGGGGATGGGAAGAAATGGAACGTGCTGAATCCCTGCTATTGAAAATCAGCCTTTGAGAAGCTCTGTGCAGTTCCTTACTCTTTTCAAGGGATATTCCTATTTTAAGGATAGAATTACTCAGGCATTACACATTTATGTATACAAATCTCACTCTTTTTCCTCAGCATGACACACTCCTCTGTGTAGCAAATTATATAATATTCCTCTTAGAAACTGAAATTCGGAATAGATAAATTTAATCATTTTAGTGGACCAAAAGTGTACATGGGAGGGTTTTTTTCTGCTGAAGCAGACAAGAAAACAGAAATGAACTTGAAAGTGATATGAGCACTTGGCTTCATGAGAGAAAATAAAATGAGATGTTTAGACTGTTCCCTCCTGAATTGCTGGGTGTCATGCTTAGGTCAATAAAACTCATAGCCTGAGTTTTTTACAGCATTCATGAATTTATGATTAGGTCAGCAATGAGGTAGAAAGATTTTGTGCATCTGAGAAAAAGGGTGTCAATTTTCAGAGCCCTTTGGCCATCACGTCTCTAGGCCCTGGAAGGAGTCAGACTGCCACTTGAATTGCACTCTGTGACCTGATACTTTAAAGAGAGGTGCATTTCCTCTGGATTTGTTTTGGTCATTTCTTGGTTTGATATGGGTAGCATATATTCCAGTTTCACTTAGGAGACTGGCAAGAGCAGAGTGTCATGGAAGCAAGATCTATTATCTAATCTATTACTACCAGTAATAGATCTAACCAAGGTAACTGGTTATCAATAACCAGTTTCAGGTATCTTCTCATAGATGGAGCTGCCTGTGTCTTACTGTCATGGAGCATCATTAGGAACACCAGATTGAGAGTTCTTTGCCTCAGTCAACCTTGAAGCACATAGTCATGGTGATGCTTGGAATGGGCTCAGAGCCATGATTAACTGGGCATGTAGACTCATTGTGGACTGAGCTCAGGACTGTAGCTTGTATGCCTGTGGCTGAGCTCCTCTTCCCTTGGGAGAAGCTGACATGGTCACTGGGGAAAGCATGCAGAAAAAAATAAGGGGTTTGGCATCATCTTCAGCTCAAACTTTTGTAGGCTCACAGCTTCTTGACCATAATATAGTCATGTAGATTATCTGACTAATGTAATGAATTAATAGACACGATTAGGGCTGAGATTTTCACAGGTCTCAACAGCAAATAGGTGTTAGATGCTATCTGAATGTCAATGGAATCCACATGCTTAAACTCTTAACCTGTGCAGCCACCACAGCCAGACAGCAATTAAAAAGGTAGGGTGAGGCTAAGTTCATTTCAGTTTGTTAAAAAAAAAATCCCAACACTTTAGTGCTTTTAAGGTTCACATGCACTTGCTGTGCTTGAGTGATAGCACATTCCAAGGTAAGAATTATTACAGCACAGCACTTGATAATCTATGGACAAAGTGAGAGCCAGTGGTGAAGTGACTGTCCTGCCATAATGGAGTAGTAACAGCAAGAGGCAGACATTAAGCAGACAGCTTAACTCCATAAATAGCCTTCATCTTCTGCTCCACAGCTGTAAAGATGGTATCTCACACCTCACCAGTTTATCAGCATAGTTGCATTCTTATTCCTTTCAGTAAATCTTGGGCACTGGAGCAAAGCTGCTATGCACAACCAATAAATAGGTACTCCTGGACTAAAGTCCTGTGCCACAGGTTTGCTTCTGCCCCACAAGTGAGTGGGAACCAAGTGCTTCTGTGTTTCCCTTTGGCTGCCTAGTCAGGGAGACTGGAGAGAGAGTTTTCTCCCTTTTTTTTTTTTATTTTTTTATTTTTATTTTTATTTTTATTTTTATTTTTATTT
>JANHGL010017581.1:0-10975 GCA_024611195.1 Ceyx melanurus | reverse complement strand
GGTTCAAAATGGGCTTCAGGAAATTGATGAAAGATATATATATATATATATATATATATATATATATATGTATCTCAGTAGCTATTAAATTAAATAGTGTGGATGCAATCTGACTCAAAAATTCCCCAGATAGTAAGACTGGAATGGCTTCCCAGGGAGGGATCTCTGAGTTTTACCACGTCCAATATCTTCTGGTTTCCTCAGAAAATATCCCCATTAAATCCTCTTAAGGATGAGAAACTGGCGAATCGAATTAAAATTAAAACACCAACAGCCTCCAAGCACAATGCTGGAGTTCTGTGAGCACCAAGATCTGTCCCATTTCATTGTTTGGATATTAAACAGGAGGGGAACTGCTGAATATAAACCCAAGTATTTGGTTAAGTGCTGTAAACAGAAGTGCCTCTTTTGGAGCTGCCTCAGAAATGGTTTGTTATTGCACACAGCAGAGCAGGATCTGCAGGGAGCTGTTACCAGTTTATTCTGATTTTGTCACTGCTTGCTGGAGTACCCTGCTGGATTCCAACGTGGCTGCACCTCATTGCCCACAGTGTGCTGGAGACTCACACTGAGGGCTGGGAAAAGGCCTCTGCTCCTCATGCAGGGGGAATATTGGAGCTTTATAACGTCAGGAAAACAAAGCTCGAGGCTCCTCTAGGTGTTTCCCTCTCCCAGAGGCACATCCATTGTCTCACTGTGCTCATCATGTCTCATTCTTTCACCAGATCCTAAGATGCCTACACAGCTTCTGCCCTGTAATTGATGTTGTTTCTCTGGAGGAAGTGGTTTTGTAGGTGCCTTTTTGCATGAATGTACTCTGCTTTGTTATCAGAATAATTTCCTGCTTTTGGAGAAAGCAAGCTCTTCAGAGATGAACATAGAAGATAATAGCATGGCTATGAAAACATCATCTTTGCAATAAAAGAAAGACACTTTTCCTACTTAGCAAGGCTCCTTCCTCCAAACCCCAGTGAACCTTGTGCATTTGCAGTTAAATTAGGCAGTGCTCCATATGCTGGGCAAATGTTTTACATCCTCCATGGCTACAAGAAGACATTCTGACCTTCTCTGAATTAACAGCAATGTGTTTTCAAGGAGGATTTTCCCTGCAGCTGGAAACAGGACCTGGCTCAGAGCATCTTGCTTTGCCATTGCACACCTCAGCACGCTGCTGTGCTGTTTGAGAGCCTGCTCAGCACACCCTTCTGCTCCCACATGGTCCAAAAACAAAGCCCCCCTCCTTCCAAATGATTTTTTCTGACGGCTGAACAGCTGCAAAGCTGACAGGTTGAGAGCTGGCTGGCTGTTCAGAGCTGACAGGTGACTAAAGGGACCATTTCAGACTGAGACTCACCTTGCTGAGTACAAGAAGGCACAAGTCTTGCTGAGGGGCAAGTTGTTATCTGGCCTGGGATTGAAGGTTGAAGCCAAACTGAAAAGAAAAGAAAATGATTTAGGCACCTCTCTCAGGAAAGGATTTTGGTGACTGCATTCAAGACAGCATTTCCGAAAGCCTCTGTTCAGATGCTACAAAGCATCAAAGGCACCCAGTCTTCAGATTTTTTGTCTTTTGTGACCTTAAATTTCCCAAACAGCTTAAGCTCTGCACAATTGCAGAGGTGTTTGTGTTCTGGCATGGTTGAAAATGGCACTGCAAAGCTCACACTGAAGACTACACTGGGTATCAAGCAGGCATTCCTTCACTGAAGACCCCAGAGTCTTCCTGACCTGGAGCTCTGTGGTCATTTCATTTGCCTGAGGATAATCAACAAGGAATTGAGAGACCCTTGGAAGCTGAAAAGAGCCTCAAACTCATCTGTGCCCTACCCAGGCAGTGTGGATGGAAGGGACTGTTCATCCACTTCAGCTTGAACAGAAATGTTCACATCAGAAATCACAGAACAGAACAGAAATTTTCACATCAGAAATCACAGAATAGAATCATTCAGGTTGGAAAAGATCCTTGGGATCATCCAGTGCAACCATCAGCCCTACTCTACACACTTCACCCCTAAACCATGTCCCTCAAAACTCCCTCAGAGTCCACAAACACAACTTATGGTCTGTTATGCAAAACTAGCTGATGCACCACTGTCAGACACGGGGAAATGGCTCCTGCTCAAAAAGATGAGCTGGTTGTGCATGATCTGTGCATCTCAGGACCACACCTGCTCCGTGCTCTCTTGCTTCTTGGCCAGAGGTGCTGGGATTTACTCTCATCCCTCTGGCTCTTGGGTGGTCTATCTATCCCTTCAGAAAAGAAAATGGAAGGGATTAACCAGCCTAACATGTGAAAAGAGATACTCAATAAAGATTGATATCATCTCTTAGTGTTAGGACACACATTTTAATGCCTTTTCTCTTGACGTGAAGCTCCAGTGCAATATGAAAGATTGCTAATGAGTGCAATAAAAACCTAATATTAAGCTTCTGACTTCATCAAGGAGCAGCCAGAGAATGCAAAGTGAAGGTCAATATTCAACGCCTCAATCTTCGTGGCGTGGTGTTTCTCACATCAGGCTGATCCAAAGCTGCTTTCCATCTCTGTTTCCTGGCATTTGTCAGTTCAAGGCAGTGCTTTGAGATTTATTTAGTATAGGATATTAGATGTAATTTGCATTAATAGTGCAAGCTAGGCCTTTTGCTGTCCTCATGGGTGTACAAATGTCAAAAAGACTCAGCATTCCAGTAATACCATAATGAACTAAACATGAAGGCAAGTGCAGGGGGGGGAAAAAACCCAAAACACATCAAAGGTGAAGTATGTTTTCAATCAATCTCTGCAGATGATCCAGCTAGGAACATCAAGACTGCTTAATGACCTGCAGACCAGATTCCCACGTACAGCTGTAAGAAGTGAAACAAGAGCAAATGAACTGTGAAAACTGGTACTGAGAGCCCAAGAAAAGTAACATTTATTTGAACCCTTCTCTGCCCCTATGAGATTTGATTTTAGAGAGACACCAAAAGCATAACATAATTATGCATCAGGCTTTCTTGGCACTGAAAAGAATCCCAAATTGACCCTGTTTGGACTTGTAGTTACAATTTCTTTCACATCATGGCTTAAAAAGAAACCCCAAATCCACTCTGTCTTCAAAGAATGGCTGGATTGATTTCTTCTCTGGAGCTGATGAATAAATATGGCAGCAGAGTGCAAACTTTATGGATTTATGAACATAAACAGCTGTGTCTATCTACACATATCTTTCTAGACACACATGTATAGATGCACATCTGCACATAGGTACAGTTGCACATATTAAATGTATTTAATATCAGAATCACACAGTGATTTCTTGGCAGCACTGAGTTATGCCTCCTTCTTTACAGGGCAGATTGCATTCTAACAAAGAAGTTTTCTAACTGGCCTTTAAAGATTACAGGTGGCTCAGCTCCTTGCAGCTACTCACTGCATAGAACTGTGTGAAATCTTATTATGAAAGCTGGAATCAATTAAAGCTCATCTACTTAGAGCTTTGTAATAGCCTGACATTCACCTGGGGTCATTGCACTGCCTGTGTGATCTTTTAGGGGATGAAGAAACTACCTGGTAAAAAAAACTACCATTTTTTTTGTTTTGAAGCAGGTGTTGTAGGGGAATCAGTGGTGTTGAAGGTAGAAAAAGCCAAGACAAAATACTTGCTTATTCAAAACAAAAAGAGTACATTCCATTTGCTGGTATTTATTGCTTCTATTTATCTGCCAGTGTGTTTATATTAGCAAATTTTTGCTTGCTTAGCATGTAAACAGGAGCTGACTTGTGCAAATCCACATGGACAAGTGTTTGTGCTGCAGCACTTCACGAGCTGATGTTGGCACGAGGGGACTGTGTCTGGTGTGAGAGATGACCAAGCTCTGACATGTAGAACATAATGAGCATAGTGAAAAAACTCAAAGCAATTGTCAGTCTTCCTAGGTTAGGGACTGCTGCTGGTTCCTGGAACCCAGCTGTGCAGAGCATGGCACGCAGACAAGGTGCCCAGGGGCATGTTATGAAGCTCCCAGCCAGCCTTGGCCTGGAGGGTGCCATTTGGTGGGGAATGGCAAACACTGAGCTCACTGCAACGTGTCAGAGCAAATTGGGAGGTATTTCAAAGCCCTCTAAACTTCCTGGATAAGCATTTTCTGGAGAAACAGCTCACTCAGTGTGAGGTGTCACTAGAAGAATTTCTTCTGAAGTTTTCCTGCTTTTTTTTTTCCTCCCTTCCAAATTGTTTTGAAGTCCAGGGGTGAAAGGAAGCACGGGGAAAGGTTCCTCCCTGTTTTACTAGACAAAAGATGACACAGTTACACACACAGAGCTTCAGCTGACATGATTTGTCAATTAGTGCCTCTACTTTTCAGTGCTCACCCAACTGCTTGGCTGAGCTCTTTACACGTGACAGTGTGAGCGACCCCACTTTAACCTTGGCTTTGAATAGGTGCACATGCCAAAGGAATAACAGGGATGGCCAAAGAACATCCTTGGCAATTGAGGAGGAAAAGGAAAAGGATTGTGTCCAGTATATTAACACCAGGATAGTTTTGCAGCATCTCAAGCAGCCCCTTTAATGAAAAGCAAATAACTGCTGCTCTGCGCCACGTTCCTTTTTGCTCAGCTGAATATTCAAGTTAATGTTCCACATATTTAATATTTACAGATCTGCCCGGGTTGGGTTGTTTGTTTATTTCGTTTTAACATATGTTCGTGATGCTGTGCAGACAGTCACCACAAAATGGTGGCCAGAAAAAAAGATTTATTTGACACAGATTAAAAACACTGCATCCTGTCTTCGGGCGTGCGGATGCACTAGAAGTTTTCAGAGCTCTTTCAGTTCAGTGATTCCAACTTCAGCTCGTGCTTGGTGATCCCAGCCTGATGACTGCAGATAAAGTGCAGACACAGAAGCTTCTTTCATCAGCACTCTATCTTTCCTTCTGCCTTGTAGCAGTTTGTTTGAGAAATCAGTGGCTGACCAGGCAATCGTATCTGAAACCTCAAGAGCCAGAGTAATGATGAATATTTGGGTTGAGTCTGCTCTTTGATATTTTTATATCTTTTTTTATTTTCAGTTAGAATGATTGATAAATATCCCTCCAGCGAGCAATAATTCTTGACTGACAGATTACTTCCATTTTAGACGTTTTGAATCAAACTAACACAGACATTTTGATCACACTTCATTCTTTTATATTAATGCAGCATAAAAATCTTCCCACAGCTACATATATGCCAGATATAAATATTATATCGAATTCATAAATATTTATTTATAACAAATCTGATGTCTGAAGTTTCCTGGATTGCTAACAAAAATGTAAATACAGTAGATTTATCTTCCTCAAGAGCTCTAAATGCTGCTTGTACTCACTCGTGTGGTGCAGACAAGGGAGGAGATGGACACCAGCCCCCTTGGCTTTTATTTGTACAGCTCCCCAAAGAATGCTCTGCTGTTTCAGATGTAAACAGAGATGGCTTCGCCTCAAGCTGCTTTTTTATCTAACATTAAATGCAACTTGGTGGTGCCAACTATGACAAGGGGAACGAGGATGAATGTTAGGAGATCAGGAAGAAGGTCACCACAGTTGTCTGCCCCAGGCTTCTTCACGGGGGAGCTTTCAAGGGGCAGAGCTTTCCAAGCACTGGGCCAGATCCAAAGCTACCATCCAGAAGCCTCCTGCCTTTGAAGTGAGTAAAGGCAGCCTGATTTACACTAAAGAGACTAGTATCTCTGAGCAGGTAACCTAGCAATTCCATGAGGACTAGTTAAGGAGCTGTCAAGGCTTAACCACCACACAGGCTCTCTCCTGTGCCTGGGAAAGGGATGCAGCCAGCACTGTGTGTGGAGCATGTCAGCAGCTGCCACAGATGGGGGATGTAACACGCTTGCTGAAATTATTCCAGGAATCCCTACACCATCTTTGAGCATCATCAAGTGGATATAGAAATGCAGAGTTATCAAGAATGCCATCTAGTGTACCCTCCAGCAACACTCCTCTGCAGCAGCAAGGGAGGGAAGTGATGATGAACTGTGTGCCACTCTGGATTGTGATAGATGGGGATGTTAACAGCAACCTGAGAGGAATCAGATGGATGGAGGGAATGGAAATCACCTGGCTTTTCAAAGCAACACCAGGCTGGTTTGTTCTAGAGGATGCCATGAGATCCTTTATAGATGATAATATAAAACTCCTGCAGTTCCATGCAGCCTGGCTCTGTAATCTGTCTCTAGGATGCCTTGTGGCCATTCTGTAACCAGAGCTCCCCACCCTCCTCTATCTCTGAACTATCCTCAGTGTGGGGAATCAGGCATTTTGTAAAACAGGGCTCCTGGATAGTTCCCTGAATTCTGAGATAAGCATTGAGATGTGTAACCCCAGTAAAGATGCTTGATAGGATGTTATCTGGCACGTGGTTCGTTTTAATCTCCCTATCTCCTGGTTGCTCTGGTATGCAATAACAAATTGTAAATACCTGAATGTTTTCCACCATCCACAGCACAGCTTTTGGTTGGTCACACTCAGGACTCAGTGACTTCATCTCTGCCTGACTTCCCTGACAGCACACAGTGTGAACCAACAGCAGAGGATTTCCATTACCTGCTCTCATTTCAAATCTACTCACTTGCAGTGGTTTGCTGCTCCAGCTCAAGACAGGTTTTAGCAGTTTAGGTGCAAAAAAACCCTCAATTTTTATACAGCCTGCATGCATTTGCAAGAAAAACCTTGCTGTGATTCCTACAACATTCCAGCTCCCATTCAGACCCATCTACTGATCAGGGACAGGCATTAGAACTGGCGTTCAGAGCAAACAACCCCTTTTTTCATCTGTGAAAACAAAGGTTATTGAATGAGGAAGGGCTGCCTAGTGAACAGGGAACTGGTCCAGCATTTCACTTCCCTAGCTGCTGCACATCTCCTGCCCCACTCTGCAGGGCTGAGCAGCTACACTCTTCACTTCCCCCCCTGGAAATCAGAGAGAGGGGCAGAGCTGCCACCAGGGAGGAAAAAAGTTGCATATTTTTCAGCCTCAGATGGCTGCAGAACCCTGGTGGAGACTGACACCACCTGCACTGCTAAAGAGCATGGAAAGGATAGTCCAACACGCTGACTTTCCACAGGACACTGAGTGTTTTTCTCTCTCCTGCATCATTTTCACTGAACTGAAACCTACACAGGACTTACAAAACCACTAATAAAAAACTGCAGTAAGAATGCAACCTCTCCATGGAGCTGCTCCATTTGATGAAAAACGTTCAAGTCAGTAAGGAGTGTAATTATATTATTATTTATCTATTTTTGAATTGAATAATGTCTTAGCAAAACACTAAAGCATCAAAATCCTAATGAACTTTATTCTCCACTATGAGAATTGAATAAGGTAGAATTAGAGCTACTGAATACCCTTAAAATGGAAGATCTATGCCTGCTGTAGAGTCTCCTAGCAGATTCTACACACTTTCTCATCCTGATTAATAAGAGCAAGAAAGCAGAACTAGGAGAAAAGAGATCAGTATTAAACAGGGAAGCTAATATGTTGGAAGACCTGTCTTTTTAATTCCATTTCTCTCTACTCACTCACTCAGAGCTCTCAGTGCCCCCTCAAACTGCTGCTACAAGACAAGCATCACTCTTCAGTGTCATTAGCCATGATTCCTTGGAAGCAGGCAGAAAGCATCTCAGCAGGGGTTATGATTTGCTCCACAGTTATTAAACACTGGAAAGAGTCAGTGAAAACCACCTAGTAAAAGCACAGGAAGTGAAAGTCTGACAGAAGGCTGCATCTCCATTACTATGGCAAAATCCACTGCATCCTGACAGCAAACACACCAAAGAACCTCACGGGTAAGGAAATAGGAGGAAAAAGGAAAAGGAAAAAGGGGAAAAATAATATTTAGTAAATATAAAGTGGAATATTGTGCATAAGTCAGAGAAAGAGTGCAAACCCAGAATCTGGTAGGTTGTACACTATGGGCTCATACACATTAATTCAGGATCTGTCCATAATTCTGTCTTTAAATGATGGTGTTCAGTGGTATTAAAAAGACTTCACACTGCACATACAGCCATGCACAATAACTCAGAAATCCAGCAGCCATGAAGAAAGTTTCTTGAAAAACTGGTGTGGCTACTTGGACTTCCCAGTGTCAACTCTGCTATCATTTTTTTCTGCCTCAGCTTTACTCCATTTCTTCTTTCCAAGGAACAGACTGACTTCAGCCAAGCTGCCTCTCCCAGCTCCTCACATCTTTAAATGCCAAATGCAAATGTGCAGCTGCACAATGAAGCATTATCTAGATCTCCAGATGGCCTCCATTTCACATGCTCAGGGTCTGGTGGAACTGCTGTGTCAACATGATATGCAGCAGGTCCGTGATACCTGAGTCACAAGTGGGTCTGTGTCAGGGATTACTTTGGCAGGGATCCTGTGTCTCAGAGCAGAATGAACCCGGTGAACTCCCCTGCAGCACAAGGCAGCTCCAGGCAGCTCTGAACATCTGAAGTGCTCTCCTTGCTCCAGTAGAAATGTCTCCCCTGTGAAGTTCCACTTGGCCCAAATTCCATCACTGTTGGTGAAGACAATGCCATTCCTTGTGATCGAAGGGATGTTAATGCCCATGAAGAGAGAAAGTTTAAAGTTAAATGTGTCTACAAGTCTCCCTGCTATGTTAATAACTAGTGTGTGCTTCCCAAGTGTGGATTTCCCAACTGCCAGGGAGATTGCCTCTTGATTTTCCTTCAACCAAGAGGACAAAAAGAGAGCATGAAAAAGAAAATTTAAAAAATACATATTAAGCAACCTAAAAGTTTACCAAATATATAACTAACAAAGGCCAAAATATATAATGAAATAATCTGCATATATAGCTATATATCTCATGTGTATCTATATATAGATCTATAAACTTATTGTAAATGTATATATATGGATATCTGTATACATATTGGGATATCTAGATATCTCTACTGTAAATGTATATATGGATTTTTATATGGATACCTAGAAACATACTGGGATATCTCTATATATACTGTAAATGTATGTATGGATATCTTTATACATTCTGAGTTATCTATAAACTTTCATTTGAAAAAAACCCAATATGGATAAAGAAGAGTTGTCAAAGTTGATGATGATGTTTTCCAGAGATTTCAGTGGAATTCAGATAGGAAACATTTTACAGCTGATTGGTGTAAGATCCACCATTTTTGGTGCCACTATTTTCTGCACACTTCACATTCTCAGTAGCATTTTTAAATGTGAATGCAAAAAAACTTCAACATTTGGAATGGATGGGAAAAAAATAGCCATAAAATTTGCTTATAGACAAAGTAATATCCAGGGATTGCAGCCTTCTAGGTGATGAATCAGAGGCAGTATTAACAGTGTGAACAGGGGCTCTGTCATTCCCCATAGAGCAAACACTGGTGGCTGGAAAAAGAGTCAACCCTCTTCAAAACAACAGAAGGGGGAGATTTCAAAACCTGAAAGGAATTGACATCTTCTCTCTTTGTATCTTCAAATCCAAATGTTCCATGAGAGTGAGGATAAATAAACTCATCACTTCTCACTTTCCAGTCAGGAGTAAGTAAGCAAAAGGATTTGTGTGGGGTCAGAATAGAAGCTCAGTGGTCCTGCCTGGTTTTCACTGAAACTCTGTGATTCTGCAAAATTATATAATCGGAATTATTCTGTGAAAATTCTTCTTCAGTAATTTAAAAAAAAAATTAATCATATTTTGCCATCCTTTTAGGAGAGTAACAAATGTGGGCGGGTTTATTCAGCAAAAGATTGGTCATTTGCACTGATTGTGATCAGGACTTCATTACGGATACTCTATACTAAAGAAAATCACTAAAGACCAGGCAATTTATACAAATGTCTACTCTGAACTGCAAACAATTCAGTATTCTTTTAAGGTTCATATGAAAGAGTCTGTTTCTTAGAGGGATGTAATTTGATAAAATATTTGATTAGGAAGCCTGTCCCATTTGTAAGGAGAAGTTTAATAGATGAAATCACAGAAGACTGAAGAGAAAAACTTCTGGGTGAGTGACAGTACCCTGATCACATCCAAACGTGTGAAACTGGTGAAAACAAACTGCACCCTGTGAAATCACAACACAAATGCTCTGGGGGCTGCTTCTGAGCTACCTGCAGTGTCCACTCACCCAGCTCCCTCTCCGGACTCATCCTGGGCAAACCCTGTTCAGGTATCTCCACATCTCCAGAAGCAGAAGGAGCCAAAGTCACCATACTTTCTGGACAACATGTATGTTTACATCATCTGAAAGAATTTCTGCTGTCTTTTATTTCCTCTTGAAAACAGAGAGAAAAGAGAGCTGTGTGGAGCAGCTTCTTGAATGACACATGACACAATAGCAGGAGAAAACAGAAAACTTTTTTTTTTCCTCTCAATCAAAGCCCCAAAATGATCACTTTCTGGCATTAGAAAGATGGAGATTTTTATTCACTGAGAACCTACTTTGCTGCTTTGAGCTGAGTGGCAACAACTGAGACAGCACAGACCAAAAGTCAGCTTTTGTTCTCAAAAAATCCAAACACCCATCCTGGGTGCCACTCTCCCAGCAGCTTGGTGGGGTTTGTTCTTGCCACTGCCTTTTTTTGGAGCTGGGTTATGGAGACAGGAGCCAAAGATGGGATCCAGAGAGCCTACTTGGTGCCTGAGATGAGAGCTGGATGAAAAGCAGGCAGTGCAGTCCAAGAGAGTGCTGCAGGAAGCCCATGCTTCTGGTTGTCAAAGCCAGCAGACACTAAAAATGTTTCCCAGAGCTGGTTTCCAGCTCCCTCCTCATCTCCTCTCTCCCCTGGGGCCAAGGGACCATGCCATGGGCACGCTGAGTGTGCTGGGGAGGCCTTGGTGGGGCTGAGTTCCTCCCCAGGACCAGCCTCTCTGCCACGGGCAGCAGCTGCTCTGAGGCCTGAGGCAGCAGCGCTGTTCTGCCCACTTTCTAGGGCATTTGTCCTGTG
>JANHGL010017580.1:22830-36207 GCA_024611195.1 Ceyx melanurus | reverse complement strand
TCTCTCAGCCTCTCCTCATAAGGGAGATGCTCCACTCCCTTCATCATCTTGGTGGCCCTGCACTGGACTCTCTCCAGCAAATCTCTATCTTTTCTGAACTGGGGTATCCAAAACTGGACTCAGTCATTACAGAACTACATTACTTTAGAATACCTAAAAACTCCTTAATTTTTCCATCCAGACTAACACCCGTCTCCCCCTCTGCCTAAGAAAGCATTATCTACACCATTAAAGACTTTCAGTGTTTTCTCAGGATGAGAGGAGAAAAAAAATAAAAATAAAAATAGTAAAGTCCTCCTGCTTGTTCAAAATCAGAGCAGATTCACTACCACTGCTATGGAGAGATCCAAATGATATCCCACAATAGACCTGAGGAGAAAGCCAGCAGCTATCCTACAGTCTTAGACCAGTATAAGATTAAAATCTGGAGGATGCTTTTGAAATGCTGAAGACCTTGAAACTCACAGGGGCAGGATGTGTTCTTTGGGAAGTTGAGATCAGACTCTACATCTGGGAACATCCTCCCTTGGGCAAGGTTCATAATGCACAAATTCAAATCCAATCAACCAGGCAGGGAAGAACTTTTCTAGAATAATTGAGTACTATTAAGCCTCATTCTTGCTGAAATCAGCAGACTCCTATCAACAAATTCTCCATTCTGTGATCACTCAGCAGCTGATACAAGCTCTTAGAGATGTCATTCAGCTATTTTAAGCCCAGTTATGTTCAATTTTCTTGAGTTGTTTGAGGCATTTTTTAAAATTAATTTTTAAGACTGTCCTACATTTTGTAAGGCAAAAAAATAGGACAGAAGTAGAAAGCCCCAAATCTTACACAGATGGTTTCACTGAATAAAACTGTAACCTCTTAAAAAAGAAAACAGACAAAAACCAAGCCAAAACAAAAATCCAACCACCAACCCCATGGAGTTTAACAAGCCACTTCTCATTAATTCATTAATTGAAGCTAAACAGTGTATCCTTCAATCCTATTTACTAAATTCTTTCAGATTAGTACTTTAAAAAAGTGTCATTAAAGGAACAAGAAATAACTATTCCAAGGAAAACAGACTCAATAGTTAAGCCTGCTTTGTCTCAATAGTCTTATCAGCCCTGCAGCACTCTTCTGCCTTTCTATAAATTTTTTGCATATCTTACTATTTGACATATATTGATTAACTGCTTTGCTCTTTTCCACCCATATATTTGGTTATTTTTTATAGTGGTACCATTACTTTGCTACATGAGCACTGTGAACTTTTTGAAGATAATATTCGCTTCACTTGATGATGTATCATGTAAAGATACTGAATTGCATGGTGTGTTTTCAGACTCAGAGTCAAAAGCCAAAAGGGAAAATACAGCTGTTAACTTCCTTTCTCAATACGCTTAAAAAAAACCAACAAACCCCAAATCATCAGCATCACAATGAAGTCTCTTAGTCTGAAGCCAAGATATAAAATTCTACACTATACACAACAAAAAATTCCAGCTACTCTACAGAAACACAGAGCTGGTTCTTTTTTAATTATTATTTTGATAGGTTCACAAATGGGGAAAATTTTTCCCCGTACAACTCAAGTTCACAGCAGAAAGCAGTATTTAGAAAACAGTATCACTTTTTAGAATTCAGAAAGCAAGATTTATTTTTAAAATCCAGCTGGTGCTTCTGAAAGAACAATAAGCTGTTTTCAGCCTCTTAATAAAACCGCTCTTCAGCCCAAAAGAACGAGACCTCATCTTCCCACAAACTAGGCTACTCTTTTTGCAAAAGAGGAGGAAGTCTCTTCTCTTTCTCTAAGCCACTAAGGGTTCCACATCATCCACTGAGGTTCAGGCTGAAAATTAATTTTTGCAAATATTGCACACTTCACTAACATACACAGAGCAGAGCTATAAAGTGAGCACTCTAAAATGCACAGCATTTAATCAATAGTAGCCAACAGCAGCCCCCAACCAGCACACAGGAAAGCAAAACTGAATTGCAGGTGTCATTAGTTCAGCTCCACTGTGGATATTCTCATCCTCCTCAGGCAGGAAACTGTGCAAAATAAGGACACTCCTAGTTCTGAATGAGAAGCATGTGCATGACAGTTCACCTTAAGTGGAGGAAACAAGAATGAAAAACACAGCTGCTTTTCTTTCTTACACTTGATCTAAGTCTTCCAAATGACTGAAAATGATACCTGTGTGAACGACAGCAAAGAACTAGCCTGTGAATCTAATAAATACATTAAAAAAAAGAAAAAAGAGAGATACATTTTTTTCCCATTGTCATTGTGACCTCAGTCAACATGAAACATATGGAAGCTGATGGTAATGCTACTAATAAGCTACCATTTGAAATGGGCCTGAAAAAAACCGAGGAACTATGACCTACTTCTGTAAATAAATACCTAATGTTTCCCCATGTCCCAGCTTAACAACTCAATCAGATACTTTTGTTCTCAGTATGGTATCAACTGGGTATATTCTAAAGTATATACTATAATCCTTGGCAAAACATGTGAAGCCAGCCAATCTGGTTTCTATCTTCCAAGAAGCAAAAGGTTTCTCAGCTGAACATGAAAATTTTTAACAAGAAAGAACATGGCTGAGTTCTGAAATTCTAAATTAAGAAGTTAATCCTAAAACAAACTAGCTGTGAAAACATATTTTTAGATACTCAGTCCTAAGGTCTGCTCTGCCTAATAGCTTTTCATGAAGGTTTAGCCAACTTGGTTCAAACTTCTGTGTTACAACATTCCACCTTTCAAGACAAGGCTTCCTTTTTTCCTCTTCAGACATAACTGAGAAAAAGTAGTAAAGACTCTATCAATATACAAAGTTTTCACTGTAATGAGAAAGACTGGGTAAGCACATCCATTTATCTACAACACAAAGCAGTTAGCCTTGTATGTTACTAAGGACAGGTCCAGCTCTCCACACTACCTTAACTCTCAGTTTTTTCCCCTACCCTTCCTGCTTCATCAGCTAAAATGCTGCTTACATTGCTTGAGCATTGTAACCTGAAATCCACTAGAACTCTCCCATCTGCAAAAACTGGTATGAAACACTACCCATCCATTATTGGAAACTAATTCCAGATCCTTCTTAAGGTGAAAACACTATGAAAGAATGTAGCAGTACTTCACAGGTTTGGGGAAAGTTGTAGAAGATATATTGAACTAGGTTTATGTAACAATACACAATTTTCTGTGCTATCTGGCCCAATATTCTCACCTTGCAGGAGAATGTGACAAAGAATAGTACAAACATGGAAATAATACCAGTAGTTTTGAGAAATAGATAATCTCTATACTGAACTATAATTCAGAGAAGCTGTACTGATCTGGGTCTATACCCAACTGCAGTCACAGATAAATAGCTAGCAAAGCCATTCTAAAAGCATATTGAAATCATGTATTCCTTATGCAAACAACTACTCACATATCCTACCAATTAATTCACATTCAACTTGAACAGGAAAACAACTGACACACACACCCACACCCACACCCACACACACCCCCACACACACACACTTGAAAAGTACTGTTACAGGGCTTTTTTCCTCAATCAGATCATGGGTGCACACATTAAATAGGTGAACTGTGAAAATAGCTTGTTGCTGAAGAGACAAATACTGAAAAGTTGATGCAATTCTGCCACTAGCCTGCTGTGACACTATGGCTACCGAGCCTCCTACATAGAACGACATCACACTCTAGTCAAGCAATTAAAGTTTATTGTGAACATAGTGTAGGAGATGACACCTCCTCTAGCTCTGCAATTAAAAGACATTTCAGAACTGCATTACCATCATCGCATTCAGAGAATTGTGATGATCAATCCTATTGCTAAATGAAGCAACTTGGATCTAAAACTTAGGTTACAGGAGAACTCTATTGAGCTCAGCTCCTCAGTGGAACCCTGCCTCCTCTTGAACCCCCTGGTCTGAGGCAGGAAGATTCCCTTGCACAGAGGACAAAACAAGGCGATGCAGTTCTACCCAAGACTTTAGGTTAGTGCTAAAGATACTTTGTAAAGAGTTGCCCAAATCTTTATTACACGCACAGTGTTGGGTCACAGAATTTGCTAAGCCACTAGAGGACTGCTCTTTGTATAAGAAAATAAGATCTAGAGGTTGTTAATATACCATTGGTACCATTTGGTGAAAAAAAGTGGAAAAGTTTCTCAGTATGATGTATCATGCTCACACACAAGTGGCCTTTTCTGCCACACTGGTCTCCACAAAAGCCAGTTTTTTTCTGGTTTAAGAAAGAGAAACATGTTAAGTGTTCCCAGTATTAACAGTGGCATCATGTTCCATCATTTTTACTGTGTCCCACCTCCTTCTCCCTTTACCTTCCTCTATTGTCAGCACCTTTATAATTTCAAGTTACAATCTCACCTTTGCAGATAAGCTTACCTTAGGATATAGATAATAATTGGACTTGCACTGTTTTCAGCTCTAAAGGAAGAGACTTTGTCAGACCTTACAGAAATATATCATTTATACTTATAAAGAACTAATATAGAAAACTAGTGGGAATGTTATTGCCAAAATAAGACGCTGAGAAACAAAGTTCAGTGGAAATTAAAGGGATACAATGCATGGACCAGAAAGAAAATAAAATCCAGCTTGAATACATGCAAGAAAACACACGTCTGGGAAAAGACCTCCAAATATGAATGTACTTGGCAAGAACTATTGCTTAAAGATTATAAATAATGACAGAAATTCACATACAAGTATTAAATGCACTGTGCCACATCACAGCAGAAGCTGAATGATTTGTGTGATAGGTAAATGAGACTCTGGGACTGTAACAACAGGACACGTTTTCTTCCATGCCCCTTAAAACAGTTCTTGGACCTGGAGAAATAATTTCCAAGCATTCATAAAATGTTCAGTTTTATTCATTTTACTGCTCTCTTCTACTATTATACAGGTACTTCTCATTTTATATCTCTCTCCTGGTCCAAAATATACTGTTCATTCCGTCAAGGGATGTACACTGATTTCTTAGAAGATCATCAGCCCTTCAGAGCTGAGATGTAAATTCCTTTAAAAATCATGACAACCCTCAGTAAGACAACAGTAAAGGAGAAGTAAATAGAACATCTATGAATGAACTACAGATTATTTATCCAGTGACTCACAGGAATATAATCAGACAGGAAAATCAAATTCAAACTCTTTGAAAGAGAAGTTACAATTTTTCTGAAGTGTTTGAACTTTATCATCAGATATTCACCTTAGGAGAAAATAAACCCAAACTGGTCTTGTAACTATGTTAAAGTATTTTACACTGATTTATTACAGAAACTATACAGAAATTATCTGAAAATTACATCTAAAATATCCTTGGGCTATTTAACTAAATCTTTCCATCCTTTTTCCTACTTTAAGTTATATTAAGAATATATTCATCACCTTATATGCTGGGTTTTCATCTATTCTTTAAAGGTTCTTTATCTCAAAAACTCTAAATATGAAAAATACTTAAAATTTAGTGACATAGGACTATAAAAACCTTAATTTTCATCACAGTATCATTAAATGTTTACTGAGACACCAAGCAAATTTCCTTTTTTCTTCCCCGAAGACACAACCGGAAAATTAGCCCTAACTTCTGGATGAGTGGGCTTCCCCCTCTCCCCTTCAAAAGTGGAAGATAATTGATTCATTGAAATATAAATATACCTTGAAAGTACTTGTATTAAAACATGTCTGGCACACATACAAAAGAATCTTGTTTCAAGAACAAGAAACTAAAAGGAAGATGTCTGAATAAAAGTCTCAAGTTTAATTCTCTCACACATAAAAAAATTAATAATAAAAAAAGTAATAATAAAAAAATAGAGGAAGGTTTCTGCATGTGAAGTACTGATTAAGAGAAATATTCCAGCAGCAGGTACAGTTCACTGTACTGTTCCAGAAAGCTTCAAATTCCTGATGCTGTGCCACTGCTGTCACAATGTAATACAAGAGCCAATCGTACAACACAGATCAACTAAAAGGGCAGAAAACCTTTGAAAACTATAAATGCTAAAGAAGTGCGAGTGCAGCTAAATGAGCCATCTTGAGACCATCTTCACTTTCTTCAGATGGCATCACCTTGCCCCTGGCCTCAGGTTTTGATTTTACAAGTTTGAAATTATGCCCATTAAAAGGCTTCAAAAGTACTTTGAGAAACAAGCCTAAAAAGAGAAAAGTTCAAAACTATTATTTTATCTTCTTCCCAGATGCCTCTAACTCTGGAAAAACTCTATGCCTGCTTCTCTATTTAAATGCACTGGCTGGACTCCCATACCACTCGGCTGCAGTTAACAAAAATCAGAAATCAATCCTTCATTTTTTATCTCTTTCACGAAGGCTGCATTCAGAGAGATGAGAAAAAGGGGCATAAAAAGAAGAAAAATCAGTTTCAACATTTCTGTAATGACTCACTTCAAAATATGGGTTTAGACTACATTTGCTGGAGAATAAAAGTTATTTCTCTTGTGCATTACAAGTTGTTTTATACAGTTATACTGCTTATAAACCCAATGAAAAACATTTTACACTGAAGCTTTAAAAACCCTTAAAAAAAAAAAATAAAAAAATCCAGGGTACATTAAGAAGCACAGAACCTTAAGGTATACTGAGAAATACCAGAGTTTGTTTCCTCAACCTAGCCAAGACTTGTAGTTGATGACTCCATGCTCGCTTTTGTCACAAGAGACCACTACACTGTATACAAACATCTCTGGGTCATACATCCCTTGAGGTTCTTCAGGAATTACACAAAATATGAATTCCATTTCAGAGCTCAAATTCTGGATCGAGTTACAGCCTGTACATTCAGAAGAATCACCGTTAGAACACAGGCTGCTATGTTGTTGTAAAAGTTATTTTAGGATGGAGACAGAAAGACAATCTTATCATACCATTAGCTACTCTACACTTTGCAACACATAAAAGAATTTTCTACCTTTTATAACTTCAGTTGATACAAAAGCATAGCTATTAGCAGAGCTCCTTCTTGCCAACAAAGACTTCTTCTTGACTTACATCAAAATACTGAAAATTCAGCCATGTCTACTTTCACCCATCAAGACAAAACCCATCCAATTAAATTTACACATGAAGATGGTAAATACATAACCCGTTCAGTTTTCTCATATAGTCAAACTAATTAACTAATATTAATCTCTAACATTAAAACAGGATGAATATTCTTAGAAGAATCAAAAATGGGTAAAAAGAGAAAACAAAACGAACAAGAAAAGCTGAATGGAGACTTGACATAACAAGGTTTCTGTCTGTATCAGCTAAATCCATCTAAAAGGAAAAATGTAAAAAAAAAACAAAACCAAACCACCAAAACAAAACCAAATAGCTCTTATACAGGACGTCTCTGTTCTTAGAAAGCCCTGTATTTTAAATTATATTTATGGACATGAACCAAGCAGTAATTCCTCTAGAGGTTTGAAGAATGGCTCTAACCAGATTTGCATAGCTTAGGCTACCTTTGGATATGATTTTAAGTCTAAATAAAATATTTCAGAAATGTGACAATACAACACAATACAAGCTGCCACTGTAATAAAGGTAACTACTACCACTGGTGGAACACAATTCTAGCCAAGCCTCGGGGAAGGCTTTTTGTTGAGGGGATGAGGGATATAGATTAGTTTTTTTGTGTTTGGGGTTTTTTGTTCATGTTTTCATTTTGTTGTTTTTGTTTCTTTTGTTGTTGTTTGTTTTGTTTTTAAAGATATTTTAACCAAATCACTAACATAAGGTTTGAAGATCAGATTTCTACGATTACAGAATTTTGCAGCTGGACTAAGTTGAGAGGAAGTCTTAAAATGGATCTGAAATCCTCAAGTCTCACTAAAAACTGCAGCCAAATCTAAAAGGCTGTCTTACTGACTTGCCTTAAGACAAAGTTTCTAGTTCCAAAATCTAAATTTAATGCTAATTAAAAGACCTTTAGCAACTCTACCTCAGCATTCAGTTCTCAGTCTCCTCACCACCACATTTCCCATGACCAGCTCTGAATGGCATACATGGGTCCATTTTGATTCCCACAGCCAACAACAACAATCCACAACACAGAGCAGCAAGTACATATAAAATAGAGAACCTCATTCCTTGCAGTAAGCACTTTGTGTCATCGTAGCAAACAGCAGCAAAAAAAGAGAAGACATTTTGTAGGCCTCAATGAAGTTAAACAGCAGGAAGAACTTAAAATTACCCACACATGGAGAACTCCAGCATTTCATCCTTCCTCTGTATCACTACAAGTGGCATCACCAAAGTGTTTACAAATCACTAATTGGTATGACCAGTCACAGCAGGTCACATATTACAGATTAAAATTGTCCTACCTCACATTAGCTATGGAGGGCAACTGCTAGCCTTAGCTGATTCAAAACACCCACAACTTGCAAGGATTCATCTTGGCCTTTCAAACCTTCCCCAGACTTGAGAAAGGTGACCAAGAAGCATTTCTATCTTGCACTTAGAGCAAAATTGCATTTTAAATAGAGATGATATGCAGTGCCCTGAGCTGTAAGCAGATTTGGGGGGATTTGGGTACTCATAACACAAAGGGTCAAATAGCAGACTGAGCCAAGTCTCCAACTCACAATAACCCAGACCAGTACACTGCAAACTTGATGCTCAGAAGATTTCACATGTTATGATACAGGTTTATGCCACACCTTACAAAAAGGCAAGGAAAAAAAACTTACCAGAAAGCAGGATTTTTAGAGTTCCGTTTAAAGTTAGGAATCCATTCCCAATGTTTTGCATGAGAATACCCTGTATTCCTTCACAGTCCAAATACCTTGTTTTGTTTTTTAATTAAGGAACTCAAGTAATACAGCTCTTATCCACTGGTTTTGTCTTTCCAAATAATTTATCTTCTTTTTAAACAATCCCTCTCATTCATATGTACAACAGTATTTTAAAACTTTTCAACAAGAATGGTTTAAGTTACCTACTGAACAGCTGGCCAACCCCGTCACATGCAGGCAGCAACCACTTCAGTCATCCTATTACAGGAATTATTAATTCACATAACTGCAAATTCTATAATTATTTTACTTCAACCATTCATGCTATGGTAAACAACAAAACAATCAAAACAAATAACATACCATCAGTGAAGGGTTACTACCAAAATTAAACACTCCTGTAGGTTAAACATTTCCATTTCAGTATCTTAATAAATACTACAAAAATCAGATTTTATTTTTTTTAAAATTTAAAGGCTTTTGAGGCTAGTACAGTTCAAAGATACATACTGCTTGAATGTGAGATGTTGCCAAGAGTGCAGAAAAATCTGAAGTCTAAACAGAATCAACAGCTTCAGAAAAACAAATTCCAAAACATGCATTGCTACTACGCATACTGCATTTCAAAGGCCATCATTGGCACTCAACATCATTCAGCTTCTGCCTCCACAGAAGCTGAGGGCAGACAAGCAGAACACCAGAGTTACTGCCAAATGAACAGGGTATTGACCACTATCACCTCTTCGAATCAGAGAGGTCCTTCTGTACCATTTCACAGTGAACTTGAGGTTACATAGACACAGAAGAGAGTCATTTCTCTCAGAGCCTCTGCCACTGCTTCTAATGATTTAATCTCGCACTCGATTAGCTCATGTGAAGTGTGACCTTAAGAATTGCCTGGTGACAGAGGCAAGTGGAACAACGGTCTAAATCACTGGCCACAAATTCTGCACAAGCTTCTGCTTCTTATTAGCTAACCATCTCTGAGAATTCAAAGCAAATGATTGTACTAGTTATGTCTATACTGTTAGCGGGGCATGGATTAAAAAACATATGTTCCATAATTCAACTTTGCATATTCATGTGGCAGCACAGTTGAGCTGCTTCTCCCCCACCGTCTTCTGGAACCTCCTCAAAAGCTGCACTTCAGCATGTTTGACTCCCAACAGACTGAAGGCAGGAGATTTCCTCAAAATGGAGGAGACAGACACACAGAGACACACAACAGAAACCTTGCTCAGTTTTTAAGACTCTCCTAACTGAAGGTGTTGGGACTTCAAGACAAGAGCCCCAGCATAACAAATTAACTTTAAACAGTTTCACTGTAGTTAAAATTCTGAAGTGAATTCAACCCCCAATAACTTTAAAACCACTCATGATACAAAAAAAGCTATGAGCAATTTGGCTTTATTCCATGATTAAATAATTTAAAATTTCTTATCTCATTTGGAATATTATATCCCCACTATGTTTGATGAATGAAATTTCTCAAAAGCAGTGACTGCCTGTCTGTGTTTTAAGGCTCTCAGGCAGCTGTAGCTCTTCTTTCTAGTCATCTGTTTTGTAACTTTGATCTGGAAAGTAACAGCCATAACATAAATGTAGCTCTACAGACTACAAAAACATACTTAAGTAACAGTCTCAGTCATCTGGCATGTGATTTTGAAGAGCTTCTGGTGTGTTTGTTTAATAACAGGGAAGTTGGCATTATCAAGTACTTTATGTTTTGCTCTCTTTTGCACAGCAATTCTAGTTTTCATTTCAGTTATTTCCACCATAATCTTCGAGCATTGTACAAAACTGCACTACAGAAAGGCTGAAATAGCAAATACCACTGTCTGGCAGCAGGGACATATTGTTCAGATCACAGGCAGTCACATCTAGATTGCCCAAAGCAATACTTAAGATACAACAGGCAACTACTTATGCCCTTGACACTGGAGGGAAGGGATCCCACCCAGAGGGACCTAAACAGGCTTCAGAGATGGGGCTGTGAGAACCTCATGAAGAGAAGTGCAAGGTTGGAAGGGACCTCTGGAGCTCATCTAGTCCAACCAACCTGCCAAAGCAGGTTCACCTAGAGCAGGTTGCCCAGGAACACCTTGAAGTGTCTTAGAGCAATGATGCAGGCTCCTAATGTAGCCAAAGAACACAAGGGATTCCTCCCACTTGCCCTGCTCAGCCCAACTCCAGATTTGCTCAAATAGCTAGTTCTTGACTCTTTCAGCTTGGACAAAGTCTAATTCAAAGCTCACAGCCCTACATATTGTGTTTACATGGAAAACTGTAGGGAAAATAAATAAATAAATAAACATTTCTAAGTTACAGTTTCAGATTTTCAAAAGTTCTCAGTTGATGAATGCAGGATTCTCAAATGCAAGACTGACCAGCAGTTTGCTCTTACAAGTAAAACTTGATATGATTTAAGATAAAAGAGGATTTTCCACTATCTTAAAACAAAGGACAAAAGTCTGTACTCTTCTCTGGCCTGAACCTGGAACAAAATGCAATTTGTGCCACCACTGGACAAGTCATTTTGAAACATGGCAGCTTTTTTATTAGAATGTAGCTTTCATTCTACACAAATTGTTTGTTCTCTCACTTAATCAGAGGCTTAATTAGAGGAATAGAATAAAAGGATATAGGGAGATTTGGAGGGAGGACTTAAAAGCATCAAGTACATAATAAAGCATTCATAATGACTGCATGTACTGGTGACTTAGTTGAAACTTTTCACAAAAGTCAAGGCTACTGCACATTTTCATTACATTTACATTTTATTACATTCACATTTCATGATAATTATTATTCTTAGTTATCCACAAAAGGAAGACACAGGGCACAGCTCAGTTGCAGGCCACAGGGAGAGCACCTAGGGGATGGAAAAACTGCTATTACCTTGGGGCACATATTTGGGCACAAATCTTTTCACTGCACCAGCTTTTGCTGGTTTATTGTTACATCTGAAAGAACTGGCCTTGGGATCAGTAATTTATTTCTATGTGCCAGTGTATTATTTGATTTCTATATGTAGATTTCCAGGGATGATTTCTCTGCTCTTGCCAAGGCCATCAGAAATCCATCTTTCTTCACTACAGTGGAGGTTTATTAGCATAGCAATTCTTATTAATTCAGCCAGCCAGATCATGTGGAGTGCTGATTCTTAACACCACCTATATTATTTCTTTTATCTTTTCACAAAGGAAAAATATCTTTTTGCATCCTATCTAAATCTGTAACTACTGGACTGCTCTCTGTTTCTCTTTTAAACATAACCATCCATTTTTAAACGTGCAAAGGGCACAAATATAATTATTCAACACCCTTTTCAAGTATCCTGAAGAAAACAAGTCTGCTTGCACATTGAGAGCTCGACTGTAACAAATGAAACTAGATTGTCCCACTTTTAATATTGTGGTGTTATCTGAAAGTTTAGACATTAAGCTACCCAAGAACAGATGGGTCTAATATGTGAGCAGGAAACTGATACTGGGGTGATTTTTACCATTTCCATCTAATCATTTTCAGAATCTTTCTTTAATTATGAAGTAGACTGGATGTCAAAAAGCTATCAAACAAAAAAAACCAAACCGACATCAAAACAAAATCAAAACACAACTCCCACAAAAGACACTAAAAACAAGCAAACAAACAAACAAACCAAAACAAACTAAAAACCTCGCCTCAGCCATTCCCACTGCTCTCATGAACACATTGATTTTTCCCTCAACATCACTACCCTTTCCCATTTACCTACTCTAATGCAAAAAAAAAAAGAGGATACAACTCCAGGGGGAGGGGGAAAAAAAAAAGGACTCCATCATCACACACACATTTTACAGTCAAACTTATTAGCTTCAGTGAAGTCATAGAAGTTGCTCTAGTATGATGCCAGTGTAGCTCAGAAAATGTTTGGGCACAAAGGTGTAGAAGAACACTAGACACACCAAAATATTCACTAAGTCACTGACCTGGCAGCATTGTCTTGATCTCAGCTACTCAGCTCCACAGAAATCTAAACAGTGCTATGTGAAACTATGAGCCAATAGATTGGTGGGAAACACACCCAAGCAAAGCCCTACCCTTGACAACTTCAGCTAACCATCAGTACTAATAAGGAGAAAGACACAGGATGATCATTAAGGTTGAAGCAATTAACTGCCAGGAAATTATGAGGGTGTGCCAAGAAATGAGGCACCAGAACAACAGAACCCCCTATTTCATAATGCCCTGAAAAGACCAATGACTGTATTTTTACTGAACAGCACCATGAGAACAAGAAAGTAAAAGAAACTTTTAAAAAGTAATACTGGAGTGAAAAAATTATCACAGCTTGTAGCACATGTTAACATCCTCGACCTTAATCAGATTAAACTAGTTATGAACTCGGAGCAACAAAAAAGTATTAAATTACAATACGACAGTAAGATCTGCATTAGGAAGTTATCATCAATGCTCTGGAGGAACCTACTGGACTGAGCGTTCCTGGATGTGCAACTTTCCCAACAAATGTCAGGGTAATTAAAGTACCCCATGACAACCAGAGCCTGTGATTTCAAAGCTACTTCCAGCTGCTTGTAGAAGGCCTCATCAGCTTCCTTATCCT
>JANHGL010017580.1:0-22730 GCA_024611195.1 Ceyx melanurus | reverse complement strand
GCACACAGATCTCTAGTTCATCCTGTTTATTCCCCATGCTGTGTGCATTTGTGTACAGGCATTTGAGCGAGTTTGCAGTGCTCAAGAACCTCCTGACTGGTACCAACCCTGAGGTAGCAGTGGGGATGGCGCAACACCCCTCAACTGTCTCCAGCCCACTCCCCAAAGGACAGGCATTTCCCCCCTCCCCCCTCATATCTAGCTTAAAGCTCTATCAATGAGCCCAGCCATATGACAGAATCCTCCTACACCTATGAGAGAGATCTACTCCGTAAAATGACTTAATTCTGTGTGAACCACTGTTGTTTGTGATGCCTTCTCAAGTGTTTTATCCCCGTTTCCCTCATATCATGTCCTTGTTGGTACAGACACACATTTATAAATTGAAATAATCTGACTTGAAAAAGCAACACATTGAGATGCCACATTTATTCTCCTGGCAACCATCTAGCTACATAAAGGGAACGCAGTTTGCTGCATGCTTACAGAACCTCATGGACTAGCTGATCTAGGGAAAATAATCTCAAATCACTCAGAGTAAAGATAATGATTTTCTCTCTAATCAGCATGCTGCTTAAAGCACAAATTTATTGTGGTACTCGCAGCAGAACAGACAAACCTCACGCAGAGTGGCATATATCCAAATCACCATTTCAGTTTAAAACAAAGATTTATCAAAATAATATGGCTGAGTTCTGTGAAAAATTTCTAAATTTATTTATATATTCTTTTCAGATTTTTGGGACATTTAACACTGATTTTTCCACTTCTAGCATGCAATTACCATGAAGATTTCACTTAAATTCATTTATTTAAATTAAGAAGTTTGAGTGGAAGACCTAAGACATGGCTTAATTGGATACCTATACATTTTCTATGTTTTCCAGCTCCACAGCCTGCTTCTCTGCAGATGTAGAGCTCTGTGCAACGGAGCAGTGGGGAACAACACTACAGGCCAAAGATGGGGTAGATCAAGAGATCAAGCTCTTTGGGGCTATAATCAAAAAACAAACACACAGCAGAATAGAAAGTGTGCAAAAATGTAACGTCAGTTTGATTTACTCATGGTAGAGAAGAGCTAAATGGTAATATTTATGTGTCCTGCACAAAATACTTGTACACCAAACCTTCAGACTATGAACTTGAAAAGTGCTCAAAGAAACCAAGTAAAATCCTCACCTATCCCCACCACCACCAGATTAATTAAATTACCAAGTTCAAAGAGGAGAGCTGTGGAAATTGCCAACAGAGTAGGAACTGAAACAACAGAGAAAGCGAATCACTTTCTGTGAGTCTACGAAGACTTCACATATTACAGTTACAACATCAGTGGCCTTTGCTTATTATGCCTGAGCCTCGTGTGGTATTAAGAGATGCAGATCTGTGCGCTGAAGTCAAACTGAACTCATTTAAAAACAGCCAAGGTTCAGTTGACTTTTTGTCCCCTGACGACTCCAGAGCACTGAAGCCTTCCAGTCGATGGTGTACAAAACCACAGGACAGAGAACATTGTTCTATCGCTGTTAGGTCTACCAAGCAGTAACACTAAAACCAAAACTAATAAAGCTCAAGATAATGGAATTTTATTTTAGAATCCACATCAAAATAAATAAATCCATTTGTTAAAAATACTATTGCTAGTTAAACAGAGCAAGCAATTTTTACCTGATATAGAAACTGACCTTCAAGAATAAACCCTCCTGTCATATCAATGTATTTGTGCCAACCGTGCTGTTCAATACTGCTGGCAATAGAGGAGTCAACCTTTTGCTTTAATCTTTTATTTTTATAGATGGAATACACTGCAGCTTTCTATTCCACATTTTTTTTTCCTTCAAGAAAGAAGCTACTCCTGTGTTCATAAACAACATCATGTTTTTAATTGAGTTTTCCTCCCATCTTTATATTCTTTCATATCCATACATTTATAAACTGCATAATAATGAGAAAAGATTGGTGTATCAGTAACAAAGTTACATATAGCAAACATTAATTCATAGCCAGACTAGAGTATTCATTTGGCTTCTCAAATTACTTCCTACACAGAATTAAGTAACAAACTGAAAATAAGTACAGATAGAGACATAAAGGTACAAAATTATTATTGAAAGGAGTTGCCAAATTTTCCATATTGCAAAGAAATAATGCTTCTGTCCTGGCTGGATCAAAGACAAAATACAGAAAGGGTTTTTTTGAAAAAGAAAAAAAAAAAAAAACCACCCAAAAAACCCCAAACAAAACTAAACCAACATTTCCTCTTGTATTATGTTTATACACAATTCCAGTAACAGAATTGGTGGGGGGAGTTGTAGCCTTGGTCCAAAAAGACCATTTTGACTCAAACTTTACTTTACAGGACTAACTGAATATGATGGGCAAAGCCAATCTTTAAAAATTTGGTTTGGGGAGCCAGGGAAGGAAAAAAGAAAAAGGAAAAATACCACACTTTCTGCAGTCCTTGACTTTTGGTCATAAATGAAGCATAATCATAACCCTCTTCTAATGATTTTCACCCAGTCTCTAGTAAAACACATCAGCACAACAGTGACTGTATTTATCCTGCGTCACCTTGAATTTTGTGGCTGATATATACAGAATTTTAACACAATGCTGTAACTTGTTTTGAAATAGCAAAAGCTTTAAGTTTTTGTACATGTTTGCTGAAAATCAAATTTAGGAGTTCACTAAGTTTGCAGTCCATCAGCCTTTCAGTTATTATTAACAAGTGGAGATTTAATTCCATACGCTGTATTAAACTGAAGAAAACTCAAGAGCTTGCTGTCATTAAATCAACAGAAGTCTCTGCAAGTTCCAGCAGTAAGGTCACTGTCAACACACACAGAATTATACACAACAAATTTGCATTCTTTCAACATTAAGAAAAACTGCAGTACACTTGCAGCTGTAGCTCAATGTATCTTCCAAATATTAGTAAAAGCTCTACTTAAAGGTGAAAATTGGCTGGCATTATCAGCCAATTGGCTACTGATTTAGCTGTATACTAAAAAATAAACAGGCTCAAAAAGGTTAAATGGGTGTTAAATTGGGAGCAGATTGTTAAAATTTTATTTAGTAGGCACAGTATTTCTCATTGCATGGTGAACAATGAGTGGGTGTTGAAGTCATTCAACCTCTTGAACAACTAAACTCTTCAGTAAATGAAAAATGAAGTCACAGTTTAACTGAACCATTTTAATGTTTTCCATCCTTACAACATCCTTTCTAGCATATTTAAAATATTCTCCACATCAAGTAAATAATAATTTACTTTAATAACATGGCAAATAATTAGTTCATTATATTAGTTACTAGTCTGTCTTGATTAATAGTTAGGGATAATTATTATAACATACAATAGTAAAAGTCACAAAATATGTCAAGTTTAATGGCTTCTTAAAAATCACAACATAATATTGATATGCCTAATAACACTAAAATTATGTAGCATCTGTAACACGGGTTGCATGAAAACTAAGAAAAAATGCCAGTACAAAATGAGTGAAGACAGCTAACACAGAAAAGGATGTCGAGATGACAATGAAGAAACAGGACAAGAAGAACTAGGGGGGAAAATACTACTAGGAGGCAGATAGAAAACTGGGGATTTCGCACACAGCTGGAAGAAACCACCACCTCTCCCTCAAGAAACAGGCAGAGAAAGCCAATAGAGATTAAATGAATGAAAATTAAAGAAAAAACAGAACCTGACTAAACTAAACTATGTCAAGTCCCAGATGAGGCAGCTACATTAAAAGAACATCTCTAACAGTTAATATTCCTGCAACAGTTTGACAAGAACAAACACCAAGGAAAGGGAAAAATAGCACATATATAAACCAGGATAGAAAAATCAATTTTTAAGTGTTGAGGAAACAAAGCACCCTGGCATCTAAAGGACCACCAGTCCATCCATAGATAGCCAAGTGCTTCAAGTGCTTACCACATAAAATGCACATTTCCTTAAGAGCTCTTCAGGCTTAGCACCTTGGACTCAGGCATCTGGAACTGTGACACTTCAGGAGTATCTCAGTCACAGAATCACAGAATTATTGTTGAGGCTGGAATAGACCTCTGAGATCATAAAGTCCGGCCTAAGACCTAACACCACGACACCTAGACAGACTATATCACTAAGTGCCACATCCAGTCTTCCCTTAAACACCATGAGGAATAGCAGCTCAACCACCTCCCTGGGCAGTCCACTCCAGTGTCTAATGACTTTCTGGAAGAAAGTGCTTCTTAACGTTCAACCTAAACCCTCCCTGGCACAGCTTCAGTCCATGTTATAAAAGCAAGCTCACAAATTGCATTTCCAGCTCTCACAGAAATGAGGAAGAAATTTAGACAACAATATGTAATATCTGCCAGAATTGCACTTTCCATCCCCACCCCACCCCTCCCCAGGAACAACCTAAATGAACACTGCAACAAAGACATAATTACAAGTCATTACTCTAAAGGTCTGATCATCAAATTCTGGACAGCAGGATCAAACTGGTGCAGAGAGTATGACCCACTCACCAAATCAGACCCAACTCAACTGCCATTTCTGCAGTTCCTGAAGAATGAAAAGTCACTTCTACAGAGAGCTGTCAGTATGCAGAGGGCAATGCTATTACAAGTGAGAGCCAGCTGCCCTGCTGCTGGTAAGGAAGAACCACCACAGAATGTAAAGCACATTTCCAAAAAGCACCTTTTAAGACATAATTCCACAAATAATCAAATTCCAACTTAGCAAGAAAAGAACCCATAGAAAGGATTTAGGTATTTTATTTCCTATCCTCACCTTTCAAGTTGCTGTTTCTCTGTGTGCCTATCTTCAGTGAACATTACTGATCTGCTCACCCTACATTTTACATTAACCAAGAGTAATTCCATCCATGTGTACACACAAGGCAAAATATCTTCTAAGATATCAAGAGTCACAATTGTTGATGTATGACTTAACAGGGTATTGCTCTCCCATTTCTGAATCTCAGCCACCAAAGGAGCATTTCCTCAGCACCTGCTTCTCCTCCAATGGATACTGTCTCTGTAACATCCCATAAAAAACATGGAAGAGGGATGAATATCAGCACTCAGATCCTAGAAAAAAAAACAACCCTAATCTGTTGTTTGGATTTCAGTCTGTTTCAAAGCAGAAATACACGTAGTACAGCTGAGTCTATTAGTGACAAGGAAGAATTAAAAGAACAAGGTGATTTCAAGACCTGAAAAGGCTCCATCAAATGATTACCACCCTGAGGTCTGCAAAGCACAAAACAAGACCAGGTAGAAAAGAGTATTAATTTCCTGTGCTAGGGTAATCCTTAACTCATCTGCAACCAAGATCTGTAAAGCAATAAGTCAGTGAAATATTCCTTATGTTAGTATTGTCAGAACCACCACAACCATGCAGTTTTTACAGTAGCTCTGTAATATTTTACATGTGGTCGTAAGGACAACAGTCTACCTCACCTTTGGTAGACTGCAATGGAAGGTCATTTTTTTCAAGCTAGTGAGATCAGAAAGTAGGATTACTGTTAATAAGCCTAAAAACTTGTCCTGGAAATTTATAAATAGTCCTCTTAGATGTTCCTAATCTGCAGCCAAAGATACCAGATTCCCAGTTTAGGATACAAAAAAAATATATATAAAAATTAATAACTTCCATATTAATGTTCTTGGCTTATTTTATTTAATCATATCTCTCATTTATCCTTGACACACTCAATGTAGAGAGGAAAATTTATCTTTCTGTTCAGTATATATTTTTAATCTTTATAAATATATCCACACATACTTTATTTTCCATTTTACCCTGCTTTATGAGATAGACTTATCCTTGAAGAAGTAACATCAATTCCATTATTTTATCAGTTTTGTGACATGTGGAAACAAGTGTTTTAGTGTTGTAGAAAACTGTCTTTCATCTGGTAAGTTCATTCTATAATTAACAAGTTTTGTACTATTTGGACATTTTTCCCACTGGAGAGTTTAACATAATTAGTCTGAGAACAGTCTGTGCACATATCACTCTAAGAAATCAACATTAAGTTTAAATGTAAAATCTCTCACCTCAGATGTTTCATACACTAAGGGCATAACCCTAAAAAGCTGAAGCCCTCAGCACTCCCAGTGAAATCCAAATGAATGACATATAAGAATAGTTTGGAGAAACTCAAACCAAACCTGTCGCTCAGTTATTGTAACCTCTCTTACTCGAAGATAAATACGAAATTACATGCAAAATATAAGATGATACATTGCTGACATCAAGTTATCAAATAAAAATGAATGTATTTAGTATAGAATTTTAATAAAACAAGGTACTTGTTGTTGTTGAATGTACTCAAAACTTTCACCTTAAATGAGACTACAAGCAAACAGAACTACACATTAACATACACCTCAACCATAAAACCTCATGTCACTAAATAAACTACATCAAAAAGACAAGAGAGCCTAAAGTATGTGACAGTCACCCCTAATAGTCTGAAGGAATGTTACTGTGGGCACCAGGCACTAATCCATGTAAAATCCATGGGCTGCATTTGCTGAACCTGGTTGTCATTCAGCTCTTTAATTTGAAAGAATGACAAACACAAACTATTCCTTTGAAAATTTTCAAAGAAAGGTATATTGACACTGACTGCAAGACAAAGATGACTGAATATGCCTTAGCAAAGGTTTGCTTAAACACAAATGTTTGCTTAATAGAAAGTTAAACAGAATTAAACTTTGAAAACTCAAAATTTGCTTAACCTAGACTAACTTTTAATTAGAATATACCCTTTTTCATAATACAGCCTAAGAAACTACTCAGTATCATGGAATTCAAAAAAGCTACTTGTTCTTTAAGAAATATCAAAACAGATATGCTGCCTTTTTTTTTTTTTTCAAATAACAATAATAAAAAAAAGTAATGATAAAGCACATGAAGGATACACACAAAGGAAACCTTTTGAAAGAATGGTCGGTTACTACACAAATTTATCTTCTTATGGACTTATGAATTTCACTCCACCTGCTCTCAATATCTAAGTGTTTCCAGACACTGTTCTCAGGCAGCTTTTAGAGACACCCTTGCCAACAGTCACAAAAACTCAAAACATTATTGAACTGCAAGGATATGTCACTGCTGTCTTTTGCTGAGAATCCAAAGGAGTTTTAAAAAAGTTTTCTAAGGTGTCTGTTCTGGAGCAAGAACTGTGGTCCTGTTGTAGAGAACTCAGGATAATTTTTGTATGTAAGATAAAGTTAATTTACGTGGCTAGCTAGCACTTTAGAAGACATATTCCATACAGAATGCTGTAGAATAAGCAATATCTAGAGTGAATGAGGTTGGGGGGAAATAGCATAAGAGGCAAACGCTGTTCCTTTTTGCCACACCCCTGTCACTTGCTCTTCTCCTACTCCCCCCCCATCCCCCCCAACAACTGCACAAGATATGATAGAGTTAAACTCCAAAAAAATTAACAGAAGAAAATCCACATTTTCTCATTTTCTTCTGGAATTAACATACTTGGTTCTTACTTCAAAAGCAGTGAATATACATTTTCACTCCTCTGCCATTTAGACCGTTAGTCTAAGCTCAGATCCTGTAAAAAGTATATGGAGAAAGTGATCCTGGACACTACTGAAAGATATTTAAAGAATAATGTAATCATCAGCCACAGTCAATATGGGTTCACAAAGGACAAATCCTACTGAACTACTATGATATCCCTCCCTAGTGGATGAAGGGAAGGTGGTGGATACAGGTTTTCTGGATTTTAGTAAGATTTTTCATACTGTCCCTCATGTCATCCTTCTGGATAAGCTGTCCAGGTGTGGAATAAGGTGTGCTGGGTGAAGAACCGAATACCAAACATCTATAGCCTTCAGACTCCACAATCCAAAACAAAACCAAGTGCCATCAACACTAACACCCCCACACAGCACAAACACCACCTAAACACACTCCTGAATATTTCAAGAAAAGTAAAAAAGTCTATCATATTTTTTCCTTTTGTTACCAGTTAATTGAAAAATGTGTTGACTATAGTTTTACAAAGCATCTTACTCTGAAACCCTAATCCTTTTTCCCCATTTGTAAATGTTTGCTTACTTACTGGATTAGAAAATGTTCCTATTTCAATGTGGGTAAAAGAAAAAAAACAACACCTTGCCTCTAATTTCAGTATATTATTATTATTATTATTATTATTATTATTATTATTATTATTATTACTTGAAATGCAAAAGGTCATTGACAACACAAAATGCTGGGGATGTGTTCATGCAAGGGAATTAATCAAAATGGGAACACCGGACTGAACATTTCTAAAGATGAATTTTTTTTAAACCACTGCCAAATAGTGACATTTTTTCCTTTGATATTATTCTTCAATTCATACTTAAGTATGTCTTTGATATTTCTGAAAGTCGTAACAGCCAATAATACATCAAAATGAAAGCTGCGGTTTCAGATATTTCATTTTCCTATTTTACAAGCCACAACGGTATTACTTAATAGGTAAGACCTGGCTCCCTTCAACAGTCTTCTTATTCATTTTGGATAGGAAAATATGTATTCCTCTACAAGCAGAACACTTGAATATTTACAGTTCAGGAATTCCTGTATGACTGGAAAGAAGCAGTCTTTAGAACCTTTTAGAACAATAGTCAACCTAGGAGATATTTCACACTGCTTCATATTTCACTGGTTGTTCTAAGGATGAAAAAAGAAACACAAACAAAACAAAATCACAACCATCTGGTTTTAAAAAATTTAGAGATTCCTCTCAGGGGAAACATTAATCAATGAACAAAGATCACGTACAAAACTCCATACCTGGCTTGGATTGGTGTGGTTTTTTGTTTGTTTTTTTATTTTCAGCTGCACAACTCTAAAAAATCTCCTCCAAATTGAACAGAATACACTTCCATTTTTAAATAGGTGAAGTTTTGATATATTTTAAAAGTGGCAGATTTTAACTTTCATCTCAAAATGAGAAGAGACGTAGGAAGTCAAAATTAGAACTTAAACTGCCATCAGTAAGATTTCATTATTACATTCTACGAAAAGGATATTTTTAACATTGTTGGCAAGTTTCAGTGTATGTCCTCAGGACTATCCTAGAGCACAGCAGTTATTTCAGTAGTGTCTAGCAACAGGAAAAAAACCCTGCTACCTTCTTCTGGGGACGAGAACGCCTTGCTGACAAGAAGCAAGAAGGGCACACATAGGAATAATAACCTTGAAATGGTGAAATACACAATTCAGTGCAAAACTGCCTTGTGTTTAGTGGCCTCTTCCATAACAGAGCCACATGAAGCAAGAAACTCACTATAGCAGGGTATACCTAGACAATACTGATTCATGATAAGTAAGCAGAGATTAAGACCAGAAAGCAATCACTAGAAAAATTAGGGAGCACAGTTGACGTTTCCATCAGAATTTCTACAATACATAAGCTCATCTCTGTTAGTAACTTATTTTTCCCTGTAATGTTTATATAGAAATCACGCTGCTTTCTCATCAAAGCCAGACTTTGCTTTCAGGTTATGTTTTTCTATACAGTGAGCAGGGAACAATGTTTTAAAATGTAGACTACAAATGTATGGTTTAGGAATACAGCTGAGCGGTGAAATGATCACGATACTCTCTCAACTTTAAGCATTGCACTAAAAAATAAACACCTTCTAAAGAAGGGGGGAAAAGCATATAATCAAAACCCCAAGTAAGCAATTAGGAAATTAAATAACAAATTCATTATAATTCTATCTCATCCTCAATGTATCTATTTTATATAAATTAAAACACATTTTCAAAATCTCTTTTGAAAAAGAACAGAAAGAATATTCCTCCATTCAACAGAAAAGCAAGTGTAGAATACTGTAGAACAGGGCTGAAGACATTCAAATGAGCTTGTACATATGCAAAGGAGATTTGAACTCCCTGTTATTTAAGTGACAGCTAAAGAAGTCACTCCAAAGAATAGTCCCAGATTCTTTTGAGTTCTGGAAGATGACAAAATTGTGAGCATTAGCAGGTCAGACGCATATCCAACTTATTTCCAACACAAACCGAAGACAAATCTCTCCAAAGAGCATCTGAACTAAGTGTTGAAACACAGAAGTAGGGATGTAGCAGCTAAAAACATAATTAGTTTGCAGACTCAGACATAAGATATTTGCATCTGCTATGGATCAGGCTCGGCAGGAGCACAGACACCAAGAAACTCTTGACATGCTCTTGTTCTTGGTCTCATGCTGCTTTAAGTGTTGAGGTCTTTGTATTCATTCAACCTGGCTGAACACCAAAACAACATACCTCTGAATAAACATGGACACATTACTGAGTAAGGCATGAAAATCAACCCCACCTTTTTGCTAGCAGCTTTATCAGGGGGAGAAGGGGGGCAGGCACACGAGAACTGTGTGAACTGGAGACACTTAAGACCCGCCTGGATCTGTTCCTGAGAGACTTGGTCTAGGTGATCCTGCTCAGGCAGGGGGGTTGGACTAGATGATCTAGGTCCCTTCCAGCCCCTAATTTCTGTGATTCTGTGATTCTGTGAGAATGCAATGGATTTTTCCACGAGGTAGAGAGTGCTGATCTTCCTGACAGAAATTCAGAACATTTCAGGTGTCAACTTAAAAGACTAGAATGTGACTCCATGTAACAGAAAGGAGTCAGATTCAAACCATCAATAAGGAAAGAAATACAATAAACCAGTGGACCTGAATGGGACCCGGTGCAACTAAAATGCAGCTTTACATGTTACATACCCAGTTTGGGTGCTTACTGCTATATTCAGAAAGCTTTACTTAACTCCACAGAACAAATGCAACAAGACCATATAAAACATTAGTTCTGGAACACCATCTCCATACATCTTTTAGAGCTATTACATACAACCTTTCTAAAGCTTAACATTATACCAATGTATGTAAGAGCATAGAGCAAGCAAATAGGTTGGTAGCTACATGTATCATCAAGTCAAGGGAAATCTGTTCAGTTGAAATATAAAGCTTTTGTGTGCTTTCAAGAAACACATTTCAGTCCAAACCCAGATTAAGATTTTAGATGTTTCCTTCTGCCATTTCTGGCACTGGTAGTTAATAAATAGTTATTAAAGTTTTTTTAATATCTAAACAGCCATTTATACATTTTGTGATATGTATGCACAAATACTATTTTTTTGCCCTCATTTTTCCTCTATTAAGTCTGAAAACCATTATTCATTTATTCTAGAAAAAAAACCTTTAGTTCTGTTAACAGCAATAGATATGAAGTTTGAAAAAAAAAGAGAAAAACAAGGATAAATATTTTTTTTAAATAATTGAAGAGCAGTAGTAAACTTTAAGTAAAATTAGTTACAGTGAAGCAGTTAATGAGCGTGCAAAGTGTGAATGAGCATCAGGTTGAAACTCTGAAGCAAAGTCTTTTCTACCAGGAAACAGCAGTATGAATTGTGTTGCACAGACTGGATCAAAGACCACCAGGTAAATCCAGGATTTCTTGCTGCAGCCATCAGAGTCTAGGCCATGAAGGCACACCAAAAGAACAACAACAACAAAATAATTAAAAAAAAAAAAAAGCACCAAAAATTAAGAAAAAGCTTTATACTTTCTTAGGATATTGTGAAATTCTTGGTTTTAAATCTGCCAGACAAAATTTAGAATAATTATTTGTATATTATTTCCTAAGAATAATCCTTCTTTCTCTGCAGAGAATAGTTTAATGAAAATCATTTTTATTTCAGAGCCAAGCAACATGTCAAATAACAGCCAAATAAATTAAAAAATTGCTTGTCTGCAGACCACAGACTGCACGTTTCCTAGCAGAGGCTATCAAGCTTCCTTACAAAGGTCAAACTTCAGTGGTATTTAAACGTTCTGATTATTATTAATAGCTGATGAGTTGGCCCACAGTGCCTCTTCTATAATGTACCAGCCTTTCAGATCATTTGCTCAGTGCCACGCAGGACACGTCTGTACAGCAGTCCGTGTGGAGGGCTCAGCTCCACCAACCTTCACAGAAGCTGAATACATACCCCTGCCTTGCAGCATAGACAGTCACAGTTTCTCTGTGACAGTTCTGCTGACAAATCAAATCATAGAATCATTTAGGTTGGAAAAGACCCTTAAGATCATCAAGTCCAACCGTTCACCCAGCACTGCCAGGTCACTACACTACTACACCATGTCTCTGAGTTCCATGCTTACATGGCTTTGAAATTCCTCCAGGGATGGTGACTCAACCACTTCCCTGGGCAGCCTGTTCCAGTGCTCAGTAACCCTTTTAGTGAAGTATTTCCTAATGTCCAATATAAACCTCCCCTGGCACAACTTGAGGATGTTTCTTCTCATCCAATCACTTCCTACCTTCAATTCTTTCCACTCCAGGTTCTTTAGCATTGCAAGTAATTCTTGACAGTTTTTAGTTAACGCATATGAAAACACACACTTTTTCCTTCACATCTGAATAAGTTTTAATAGTGACTGTTCAAGCATTATTTTTTTTGTCTCAGAAATTCTGGTTTTATGCTGGTTTCTCAGAACAGTTCTCAACCCTGAAGTTACTCGAAAACACAACTTACAGAAAGGAGCTGGAATATTTTTTTTTCCACATGCAAGTTAACTGAAATTGTGAGAAAGAAGCACAGCACAGCTTGTTCCAACCAACACCAGAAAAAGTCTCAAATCCTGCTTTTTTAACACAATCTTACTGTGATCACTGGTGACTGCAAAGAAAGATTCCAAGACAAAATACAGCAAGTACAAATACCTTCAAACCATTTCTAAAATATGAGTCTTCAAAGTACTAAGTGAGATTTACAGAATAATTTAGAAGGTTCTGTCTCCTTAGATGTCCACACCATGGATCAGAAAAGAATGAGTGGTAGAAAAAAACCCGTAAAATCAGGGAACACAGAAGTACTTCCCATAAGTCTGACAAAAGTTTGCATTTCTCTTTAAGGAACATGACAAAGAAGTCAGAATTATTCTAAACAATAACTTGGCTTCTGGTAGCTGCCATGCATCCAGCATTCCAGACATAAGTTCCAAATCCATTTAGTCTGAATGAAATTTAACAGAAGCAAACAAAACAATGGGGTCAATACATACAAAAAGAAAAGGCACATACAGGAAACCCTACACCACCCTAATACCTTTTCCTTCCCATTTTACTCTTTCTTCAGATATTTTCACTTAAACAAATTTTCATTTACTAACTGCTGCATATATCTCAAAGAATTAATCAGCTTGATAATAAATTTTGGAGTTGCTTAAGACAGCCATACATGGCTATTAAATTAACATTGCGCAAAGCACGATCTATCAAAGGTTTGATAAAACTCAAAGCAAGTAACACTAATTACTTATCTGATCACTGATAAAAAAGTCTTGGTGCTGAAGTACAAAAAAAATTAATCAGGAAAAAGTGTTTGTATGCTTTATTTATTTCTCTAAAATAAATGTTTAAATGCCAAACATGTTGGCCTCTTACTGAATTCCATTATACCCTTGCAATACATTGACATAAATCCCCAAGATGTCCCATTATAGTTTAAGCCTGTTTATCTAACCTTCTTATGTATCTAAGCGATATCCATAAAATCAAAGACTGTCAGCTAAAAGCAGTTCCACCTCCTAATTTTGAGGTGGCAGTGCGTTCCTGGCTATTGTCAGGAGAATGGAAGGATTTTTTCCAGTTATCTTTTTTCAAGGCTTTGTTTGTTTTTTTCCACATCAATTCTGTAGCGTATCGGTAAGCCAACATATTTAAAATAAACTCACACAAAAAGACAGACGGAAAGAAGAGCTGCAGATTACAAAATCATATAATGGTATGGGTTGGAAAGGACCTCTGGAGATCATCTAATGCAAAGCAGGGTCATCTAGAGCAGGTTGCACAGGAACATATCCAGGTGTGTTTCAAAAATCTCCAGAGGAGAAGACTCCACATCATCTCTGGGCAGCCTGTTCCAAGGCTGTCAGCCTCACAGATGTTTCTCCTTAAACTTAGGGGGAACTTGCTGTGTTCTTGTGCCCACTACCCCTCATCCTACCATTGGGCACCACTGAAGAGACCAACCTCATTCTTTTGACCACCAATCCTGAGAAACATACAGGCCTCGGTAAGATCCATTCTCAGTCTTCTCCAGGCTAAACAGCCTGGTCTCAGCCTGTCCTTGTAAGTGAGCTGGGTAAACCTGCTCAACTAAGTTGTAGTACCGCATCCCATAATTCCTACCCCAACAAAACCAAACCACCTGAAGCTGGTAGGACATGGCAGCTTGTCAGTCAGGCATCATGCTGTGGTTATATCTGCAACACACTTAACAGAAATAGAATTAATTGTCATCCTCCACAGAGTTGATCCATTAGCCCTCGTGTGCTAGTCTGTGATAAAAACGAGACATAACTGGTAATGCCAAGGCTTATCTTCTCTCATGGGAATACTTCAGAATTTTCTTATATTAGGAAAGCTTTTATACCCAGCTGAAACAACACATAGATATCCATTTTTGTTTCAGGAGCTTTTGTGTTCCATATCTGTTCTATTCTTGATAAATATTGCTCTGAAGGAAAGGTCAATGGCAACAGTCCACAGATACATTCAATATCAAGCAGACTTTTCAAACAGTCAAAATGAACCAAAGTAGGAACCTGAATCAGCCCAGAACAAACTAAAGGCCAAATGCATGTGATTATAAAAACAGCTCCACAAAAACCCCAATAAACAAAAACACAGCACCAAAAAAAAAACCTCAAAAAAAACCCAAACAAAAAAAGAATCAAAAAAACCACACCAAGGTGTTCAGTCTCAATACAAATTCCAGCTAACAACAACAACAAAAATCTAAGAAAAAAACTAAACCAACCAACCAACCACAAAAAACATACAACCAAACTCTCCCAAGCCTAGCAATTATTTTTAATGTATTAGATCTGCTGTTATTCCCTTGCTCATAAAAAAAGTTGTGCAAGGTCCTCCTTCACCAATTGCTTAGAAAAATTACACTGCAGAGTCATAAAGGGCTGGTGTCTTGAATTAACAACACAGATGTGTACAGTGACGTGGTAACATTGGCTACTGCAAGCAAGAGACTCAAACCTAAAGCTGAAGGCAAAGCTACAGACTCTCAAGTATCCTCATCGACCTAGCAATAAAATAGTAAATAAAGGTCAGTGCTGATAAGTAGAAACTGTACATACTTGACAAAATGCATAACTGCTCTTCTAACACTGGATTTAAAATTAGCTATTGTCAGTTAGCAGTTAAGTTGTGCTGGCACTGTGGAGAATTCAGCTTAGTTTTAAAGCTTGGTCAGAAAAAGAAAAGGAATAGTAAAGTGTTTAGTGAAGATACTGAAGGACTAGGTACTGTTTTGTCCTTAGCAGTCATTAGTAGCTGCCGAGAACCCAAATTTGAGGCTAGAATAGCAGTACAGCCTTTTTTATAAATTAGAGGCACTTCACTTACAAGGCAAAAGAAAAATCTCACAAGATCTCAGTGTGAGAGACGGGTATATAATTCAACATTTTCCTTCTTGATACAGCCAAGAGCCTGTAGAAAGATGGTTACCCCTCACCACTCTCTAACTGATCTCTTTCCCTTCCCTGCCAACACTTTTTAGTCCCAGTATGACCAGGACTTTATCCTCAACAAACTCATCCCCATGCTAACACCAAGATGACTCGTCAAAATCACCCCTCATCCCTATCACAACCAAGCCATAGCAGTAGGGATGCAGTTAGGCCCTCAGGAGTTGGAAAATAGCCCCTCGCTGAAGCACCTTTCAGCAGCCAGACCATATCCTCTTAAGTCAACCCCACTCAGAAGGGTGCAGAAGCAAGGATGTGGTCAGAAAAACACCCAACTTTTTCTGCTTAATGTGACAAAGGGGAGAGAGTACAGTCTAGATTAGGCTCTCAAACTTGAGAACTACTTGCAGTAGCAAGCACTGGGAAGGGGGTGAAGCTAGTTAAAATCAGCTGAAATGCAACTTAAAGAGCAGCACTCTAATATACATACATGTATATATATATGCACAGCTCCTCTCCATCCTTCTAAATACAACCTTCATTAATAAGGTGGGGCAAGCACAGACTAGCCAGATCTTCTCTAATGGTACGATGGGCTCTATCCATTAATTCCTTGGGTTGGCTGGCATCAATCACTTCACAGCTGCAGGATGACTCTATCTTTACATAGCTTCCTCTGACTTCCCTTCTTCTCTCATCATCCTGCTCATAGAAGTCTAAACCGAGGTTAATCAGCAGCCCCTGGCTTCAAAATCCTACTTCAGGCCAAAAATAAAAGCACATTTTGCCCTCAGAGAATTACTTCAGTAGAGTGATTTTTTTTTCCTTAGGATTAGTTAACATTAGCATAAGATGTTCATTTGGCTGGTAACCTAAAACTATTATCTGAAGAGATTGCTGCTGCCATCTACTGACAACTTCCATTATAAACAAAACATAAAGCAACTTAAACAGAGGTTATATTCTAACATGAGACAAGCTGATTCAATAGAAAAGCCCAGCATGCACAAGCTGGCAGCCAGGCCACATAAACTATACAACAGTATAATAAAGCACAAGCAGTACTTCATATCAGGCGCAAACCTATCTCAGTGAAGGGTTTTGCAACAGTACCCTGATAAACTGATTTACTGCTTTGTAAAGAAAAAAACACAAGTAATTGCACCCATTGTTTTTGGGATGGGTATTCAGCCTGTTTGTTTTTAAATAAAAAAGTGGAAGGTTCTTTCTTTGACTACTAGTAACTCAGCACCAAGGAAATGTAAGTCTATTATTTGAAAGACCAGTCTTAAACTTTCCTTCACAACATTTCCTCTTATGAATAATACCCCAGATTACCATAACCCAAAGTACCAGTTCTGTACTTGGTTTGATAAATCTTTATCTTCCTAAGGGGCTCTTCACTGGCATGGGCTGTGAAATGAAACGGTTTCATAGGCCAAGCAGCTCTTCCAGCTACAGTCAACACCAACTTCAAAACAGAAAGCAAACCATTCCCACCATAACCTTCAGTGCATATTCCCAGACTGTAGCACCAGTCATCAATTCATCTACCATGTTCATCCACTGGTATTATTAGTCTTCCTCCATCATGGGTTTCTTTGCTGTGTTAATAGTTAATCTTCAGTGAGATACCTGCCAAGCATTTTAGTTGCAGTCTGCTTAGCCAGACACTGCTACACATTGTCCCCTCAGGACTCACACAGTTACTAAGCCTGTTTTGTTTCCAATTATAGCTCTCCAGCCTTCTCTCACCAAAACTCGACAGCTCTAAGAGTTTACTCTAAACATTGCAGTTCGTATTGCAGAAGTTGCCACTCAAGTCTCCCAAAACAGCTATGAAAGCCTATAGAGAGAGCCCTGATGTTGCAAACTTGTCTCCAACAGGGACTGCTGCCTACCCAGCCTCAGGACCCTCTCATCATCCATGAGTGAAGCTGCTCAACGAAAACATCTGGCAGACCCCATACACTTGGAGAACCAAAACAGGGTTCACTGAAGCAGGAGTCAGTGAACCAAGACAGAACCACATGAGGATGATCTATAACCTTTGTTTAAATACCATTATCTGCATAATTGTCTATTCTAAATAAGATTGGTGTTTGATTACTGCCAATTAAATAATTGTAATGTATACCATTCCAAATATTAGGCAATTATAACATGGCAGTTTCCACAGGAATAGTAGAGAACACAAACAACTATATACAATAACAGCTATCAAATTCCACAGATAACAAATTCAGTCATTTGTTCAGATAAATATTTATATATATATATCACCACAGTGTTCATGAATGCAGAATAAGGACCATAGAACCCTATGATATTATCCACTGTATAGACACAGAACATAAGATGTTAAATGAGAAGAATGCCAGAGAGTTTATGCACCACAGACATGCAAACCTATATGATGAGAGCCAATGAAGACAACAAAAAAAGGGCATTATCATTATGAATTAATTTCTTGTAAGCATCATAGCAAAGAAGATTTGTAAAGGAAGAATTTACAGGAAGATAAAGAGCGAACACCAAGTGTTTTAGTATTACCTTGTTGGGTTTCCAAACTGATTAAAGCAGACACTGTGCTAGACAGCTCAGAAATCAGAATTTTCAACAATGACCAGGTAAGGTCCTGGAGACTGGGAATAGAATTTTTACAGTAAAAACAAAGAACTTACAAAAGAAAGGATACAAGAGTCCAATGCAAGGGAAAGAGAAACAGGCAAAAGAAACACTTAAAAAAACTAATTTTTTTTCAAGAGGTCTAATGGATGTAATAAAAATCTCATCTTTCCCAAGATCAGGAGAAAGATATTTCAATTAAAGAAAATGCAAAATAAAAGTATTCCATCCAGAGTGTTAGGTGATAGAATTGAAAAGAGTGGTCTATCTTAAGAATCTGCAAAACACAGACATAGCCAGAACATTGTGGATTGTGTCCAGAGAAGGGTAATTACGCTGCTGAAGGGTCTAGAGAGTAGAATCTTAGGAGAAGCAGCTGAGGAAAGTAGGGGTTTTTAGCTTCAAGAAAAGGAGACTCAGGGAAGACCACATCACATTCTACAACTACCTGAAAGGAGGCTGTAGTAAGGTGTCAGTCTCTCATGTAACAGGCAATAGGACAAACTGCACCAGGGGAGGTTTAGATTGCCCAGACCAGTGGAGTCATCATCCCTGGAGGTAATTAAAAGATATGTAAATGTGGCACTGATGTTAACACTGGCCGTGTTAACTATTAGACTTGATGATCTGAAAGGTCTCTTCCAATCAAAATAATTCTATGCATACTTAGAAATACATTCCTGTTGAAAGCAATGCTATAAATGGTATGAGCAACAGGAAGAGAAGGGATGTTTGCTTCAGCCATCAAAAGCAACAGGAGGAAAAACTTGACAGGAAAGATTAAGCAGCTGTTTGATTCCCAGTGAAATTGAATTCACAGCTAAATGCACAGGAAGAGGTCTCTGAAAGGCAAGACAGAAGCATAGTTTGGACAAAGAGGTATTAAGGTAGATTGAGATGCAATTTAATACTGAAGAATGTGCAGTTTTAAGTTACATTTTTTGTCATATGCTGTAGATATGTAGAGTTGAAACACATATCACAAATCCTCCAAACAAAGTCCAAGGAAGAAGCTGACAAAATAAAAAGTGAGCAAATGTTACAAGTGGCAAACAGTTATAGAAGCAGGAGAACTGCTCCTTAGCTCCTGTTTGGAAGAGTTTATGCAAAGTAGATTAGTTCAAGACTGTCTTCTAGAGTGCAAGAGATAGCAATGGGACCAGGGAGCATACAGGGATGGAAATGCAATGGGTGACACTAAATGAAGTAGCAATAGACTTTGGATATCAAAGAGTCATGGGCAGAGATGGGGAACCAGGCAGGTCAAGGGCAGGTGGGTATGAAAAGAGAACTGAAGCTTGCTTATGCCATGAAAAATCTCAAAGAAAGGAAGACATTATGGAACAAGTTAAACAAGAGATGAAAGCAGACAAAGAGAAAAACCAGAAGACAGAATGGAATTATCAAAGCAATCAGGTAACAAAAAATGTCTGCTTCCAACAGCAGTGGAAGGGAAGGGTGGACTTCACTAAAGAGCATCTGGAGGCAGGAAGGAGAAACAGCAAGGTAAGTAAGGGAATCAAACATGGCAGAAAGGCAGTAGGCTTGCCAGGATCCTATTTAACTGAAAAAAACAATCTTTCAGTTGACAGTAAAAACAGGAGCAAATAGTTATTCTCATTACGTGATAGTTGTATGTTGCATTTTCAAGTTCTATTGGACAGCAGACTCCAACCTCAGCACACCTACCTTAGTGGTACTGCATAGACTCTCTGTTCACAAAAGCTCAGCATGCACTTGCTACCCCAAAGGGACTTGGCATGCTGGTGTCACTGGGCTTGCAGTGATCTGCTGGACTCCTAAATCAGTCTGCCTCAACTGTTTCAGAGGAACAGCTACTGAGAAAATCAAGGGTTATACTTGTCTACTGACCATTCTGCCTCAACTATTCCAGACAACTGCAAATTCCCCACATAATTTCTTGATGAGCCATGTGAAGACAGCAGATATTCCCACACCGCAACATTACACTGGCATCATATACATCATGCTTCACAAGGTTTTAAGGCTAGAGTTTACAGCATTCAACTAGCACAGCTCTCTGCAGCTCATTCCTCCAATCCAACATGCCTAAAAACAACAAGAAACACAGAAAAAAATATTTAAATTAAGTCATACAAAAATAAGCATTCTAAAAAGTATCTTTATAGTATAACATAAGGGGCAACCCAACTGGCTATTTAAAAGTAGTTCCAGTTTAAGTAAGGGGTTTTAAAAACACACACAAGGTATCTCACTGACTTCAATGCATTACTACAGCACCGGATGCAGTTAACTTACTACGGCAGGTTAAAAAGCCCACACAGCAAGATCCCTTCTCAAAACAACCAAATTTATTTTGGGTTCTTAACTGAACGCTACTTGATATTTAACTATATGCACACATATGTACTGTTATATATGTATAAAAACAAGGACAACTCACACCTCAGTTAAGTGCAGGCAGAAGTACACACAAGTCTGGGTCTGAGAATGCTCAGGAAGACACTCAGACTTTGGAGACATGAATATTACATTACAAAGAGATTCACTTACCTGCTTCTCACCTTACTAACATTGCAAACCATGCTCATAAACAGGACCATGCATGTAAGTATTTAGTAAAAAAACCCACCAGAAACGACATTCAATCCTAAAGCAATGCTACATGGTGCAGCAACACTTATTCCAGCTGCTCAGACCTTAACATGTAAAACTGAGACAGAGCACACTCTAGAAAATTTAAATCACTGCTGAAAACTGATTTATAAAAAGTACATAGAATCATAGAATGTTTAGGGCCGGAAGGGACGTCCAAAGGTCATCTAGTCCAGCCCCCCTGCAGTGAGCAGGGACACCCTTAACTAGACCAGGCTGCTCAGAACCTTGTCCAACCTTTCCTTGAATATCTCCAGAGATGGTGCCCCAGCTACCTCCCTGGGGAGCCTGTTCCACTGATCCACCACCCTCAAGGTAAAGTACTTCTTCCTGATATCCAGTCTAAATCTACTCTTCTCTAATTTAAACCCATCACATCCTTAGCCATAAGAGACACTTTTATTACAAAATGTCCCGGAGCCACCACTGACTTACAGAATGCTAAACCACACACAAAGAGAAACCCCCTGTAGTCCAACAGACCAGAAAAGGCTCCACAGCTTCAATATAAATAAAGCAATCTCACTCTGTAAGAATATGCAAGATATCAAATTGGAAAGGAAAATACTAAGGCTATAGAGCTGTGCTGGAAATACATTGCGTATGCCTGCCTGATTGCAGAGAAGATTCATTGATATATTCACACATTTTTATGGCAGAACTTACATGCATCTATACCATGAAAACCTGAATAACATTTTCACAACTGCATTACAATGTAATTCACATCAAAACCCCAGAAGTGTGTCATTATTATATTAATCCTACCTTGTAAGTGTTTCTCTGGTTATTGATTTATGAGTCAATCTGAAATCTTACTTTGAGGCTTTTTTGCCGACTGTTAATAATACATTACACTTGTGATAAAGGCTGTAACAACATAATTTATGTTAAGCTTTCACAAACATTGCAAGGATGCCTGCGATTACTGACAGCACAACCATTTAGATTGCTCATTAATCTTGTCTACAGAATCTTAAACTCAACACTGCATTTGCTGTAAAGAAAGGTAATTCAAGAGAAGTCTCAAAATATTCACCGCCTCTCACTTAATTCCCTATGTCATTAGGTATATTACAGCACTGCAATGCACACTTGTGTTAAGTTTGTCATTTCTCCAATGTAAATCCTTTGTCTTTGGAGGGTTAGGTAACAAGCATATAGATTTGCCACAGTATGAATATGCCATATGCATGTCACCACAATACTGTTAGAAGAAGACAGCTTTATAATTTTCTGAGATATGACTACTCATTTCAAATAAATTCAGCACTCACAACAGCTTTTGTTTTAAATAGCTTTAATATTTAAATATCTTTAATATTGTTTTAAATATCTAAATATTTATATATAAATGTAAGTGATCCATGTAACTAAATCTCTTCTATATTATTATTTTTTTCATCAACACATCGTGAAAAAGCTTAAAAGGCAAATTTCCACAAATTTCAGCAGAAAACTGACCTCCTAGACTGGAATGGTTACCTACATTGGATCATGAAACCACAAAAGATTTTCACAGTAGAAGCTAATGACTCTCCTAGAGAATCCACTACAGGCTATTGATCGAAAATCCATTTTTAAATAAATTTGTAAACACATATTCAAAAATAAAAAGGAATGTCAAAATGTTTACTCAATAAAACGTAATGGGCCCTCTGGAGCTATTGCTGAGATGCAAAACCATAACTGTACTTTGTAGTGTATCTTTTCATGTGCAGATTGCAAAGTACTTTACCAAACTGGCTATGTATCAGCATTACTATTTGGGAATATTAGTATATGGGAAAATGAACTACAGAGGGGTTAGGTGGCTGCTTTCTTTACTTCAGTAGTAATCACTCCAAAATTACACACTTATATACATCAATCACAGAATCACAGAATCACAGAAATTAGGGGCTGGAAGGGACCTAGAAGATCATCTAGTCCAACCCCCCTGC
>JANHGL010017579.1:65172-85154 GCA_024611195.1 Ceyx melanurus | reverse complement strand
TACATATATCAATATATATAAATATATATGTATGGATTTTGCATTTAAAAGCAAAACTTCAGGAGAAATGCCAGTCCTGTGTTTGTTTGGTTTTTTTATAGTATTCATTTGTATGTATTGTATCCTTTTCCTATTTTCTTGAGCAAGATAAGAAATTTTGATTTAACCTGGAAAGTAATTTCCATACAATAGTAGCCTTCTAACTTTATTAAGATACAGAAATATGAAAAGATTAAATTATGAGGTAATAATCTCAGCTAATTAAACTTCTTCCATCACTGGTGTCACCATTAAATGAATACAACCTTCTCCCAGTGTTTACATTTGTCTGAAAACATCAGATTAGAGTTTGCTTCAATGAAAATAGTTGGAACTTGTGCTGTTTATAGCAACAAAGAAGATTTGGTCTTGAGGGGCAAATGAAAATGCAGAAGCAGAACCTATAAATTTCTGCATGATTTCATCACCCACTGAAATGAGATTGAATAATCTAAACCATTCTGTTCCTGGTGAAACATCTTTACAAGTTTTTCTCAGCACAGAACACATTCCTATGTGACCTCATCTAGGTGCCCCTGCTCTGGCAGGGGGGTTGGACTAGATGATCTTCTAGCTCCCTTCCAACCCCTAATATCTGTGATTCTGTGAAATATTTGGTCATGCTCTATGTGGAGACAAAAAGACAGCTGCACTGTAGAGCAGTTTCTTGCAGCTGAACTGCACACAGCACATGCTCAGTTTGTGCAGAACTCCTTGCTGTCATTCTGGAAACTTCAGCCCTGCAGTTAAACTGGGAAAAAATGGGAGGAAAGAAGTGTAAAGGTCCTAGAATTCCTTGAAAAAAAAGCTTAAAAAACCACCTATCCTGATGTTAGTTGCTAGGAAATCAGACAACAAATAGAAAGCTCAGGAAACTTATTTTTTGGTGTCTTTGTTTTCCTCTGGCTAAAATCTACGTGTTCATTGAGGATTGTGCAAGAGATTTAGAGATCTTTCCATATTACTGCCAGTCTGCTTAGCAGATGGTGTTCATTAACCAAAGAAGAATCCCTATTCTTGTAAATAATTATAGCTGAACAGAAAAGTAGTAATCTTTGGAAACCTCTGTTATTTACAAGATTTTTCAGGTTTATTCATGGGTATGTTTTAACTAAATGCTGGAAAAATCCCTTCCATAAAGTTGAAAGTGAGCTGGCACTGTTCCTGTAAAATCAGAGTTAGGGAAGTGAAAGTTGTTATTTGTTGTGCAGAGATATTCACATAATATTACCCAGTAGAGCAAGTGGGATAAATTTTGTGCTAAGGGCTGGGTTTTTTTACGTGAGAGTAAAAATACAAGTGAGAGATTTGGGTTGGGTTGTTTTGTTGTTGTTACTGTTTTAATTTGTTGTTGGTTGGGGGTTCTTTTTGTGTGTGTGGTTTAGTTTTGTTTTCTGATTTGTTAATCACTTCTGGAGCTTTGATTATTTTTGTTTTAGCAGTGTCCTGAATTCTGGCATTTTCTTCAGCATGTTCCAATCTGAAAACAGTAAGATCAATAGACTGATGTGACCCAGAGTCACAGAGGCAAATTTAGGCATTTAAACAGGAGCTGATTCCTCCAAGATTCTGAATGGCCTTAAATCCTATATCAGTTGCTAGTGTTCAGTGTTAAAAAACAAACAAACAAAAAGCCATTTTCTATTTCTCAGACACTGCTTGAACTGCTCAGCAACAAGCATTTTAAGGAAAAATAATTTTATTTCTCTTAGTTTGGCAAGGCGGGGGGAGGGGGGAGGGCAGCTTGCTGAAGAAACAGAAATTATTTCATCCTGAGTTGTCACAGAGTTTCTATGTTTTTAATAGCCAGACATCAATACAAAAAGCCAGCTCTGGAGATGGTAGGACCCACAACTCAGAACAACTGCTCAGGACTTCAAAAGATCAGACCCTCTGCATCCAATGTGACAGAAAGGCATTGAAAAAGAATGGTCTTCCTTGAAAACTGAATGCATGGCAGTTTGTCAAAGGCTGAACAAGAAATAAACAAGAGAATGATGATTCAGGCTTAAGAAATTTGGGCCTCAGCTCCCTCACTGTCCTGCAATGCAATATTCTCTCCAGCAATCCTGACAGATGCCTGGCAAATGCCTGCAGTGAATGGCTTCTGCATCCCAGTCTAATCTCTGTTTCTGCTCTGCTTTCCTGAAGAACTAACCAACTATTTCATGTTGTACCTGACTCAGGTACTGAAAACCCTACTCATTAGTTATTCTATGCCTATTAATAATTTGCATATTCTGAAAACACACTCAGACTGACAAAAATTTCCCTTCTCATGAACCAAGTGGCTTTCTCCATACACTGTCCATCAATTATTTAGTAGGGAAATACATAAAAAAAAAAAATTACTGAGAAGGAAAAGAGCAATACAACACTTCGAGGCTAAAAAATTATTTAGTATTTAATAATTATATTTAATATTATTTAATAGTGTGCTTTCCTTTTTTTAAAAGAGGGGGAATTATTATGTCACAGCAAACAGTGGGTGCAAATTTTGACTATGCTGAGAAAAACAAATTGAATTTATAAACTCTACTGATAACCAAGCAGCTGAATGAGCAAGGTTCCAATGAAATGCAGATGTATATATAAAGCAGGCAGCTCCTAAATGCACATTGCTTAATAAGGTAAGTGACTGGTCTAGGAAATATGTATCATCTCAGATAGTGACAGTTGTCACTGGTGTAATTTTGCACTGAGAGACCTTTGCCCTTTTGGCCTCCTGATTTGTTTGTTGTTTTTGTGGGTTTTTTTAAGGAAAGCAGTTCAGTTGGCATGTCATCTTTGCAATATCCAGACTGTTCATTCTCAAAGGGCCAATATATGCCCCAAAATATATTTGCCTATATTATTTCTTAATAAACAGCAAAACTGTAATGGGCAATTTTCAGTTTCAAGCTTTTGTCTGGTAAATAATCCCCTCGAGGCCTTGGCTGAAGAAGAAAACCTTTGTGTTTTAGCCAAATCAGTTATAAATCCAGACTCATCAATGAAAGCTCCTTAGATGAAGTGTCATTTCAGAACCACAACCACTTTTATATTGAAGTACAGCTTTCTATCCAAGTTAAAATGATATAGGACACTTTTAGGCATAAGTAACAGCATTCTCCTAAGATCAGTTAATAATTCTGTCTTTGGGAAGGCCTAGAGAGACTGGGTTTTCTTCAGCAACCCAGATCATCAACTGAAAAGATCAGATGCAAATGTTTCAAATCAAAACACTTCAAATTTGTGCCACATGTGGCAGGAGGGGCTCCTCACATCAGTTATCAATGTGGTAGGTAAGCTTTTGGTTTTCTGTGATCACCTCAAAGCTGCAGGAAAGATGAAGTGAAATGTTTCAGGGACATGGTGGCAAATAGAAGTGCTGCTCTCTGTTATCAGCAAAGCATGGGAATGTCCACAATACAAATCTCATAGATGTTTCACAGCTGCCACTTAAAGAGCACATGAACAGCCCGAGAGATAGTTCACAGCAGCTTGAACTCTAGAGTGCACATTTGTCACTTGAGCAGAAGTAAAAGCTCTTCTCTCAGCTATATATTTAGCCTTGTTATTTTCTTGTCAGGTGAGATGTTACCAGATCCAGGTTTAGATTCTCTCAGGGATTTGCCCTCAGGGAGGAGACCTGAATGCTTCACTCTGAAACACCCAACTCAAAGGCTGCATCTTCAGGTGAGTTCCCTTAATCAAGAAAACTCTTCAGTCATCTTTTTTTCTCGTGCATTTGAAAGATTTTCAGAAGAGAGATGCAAATGTAGCACCCTGACCATAGGAATATATCTACTTTTATCCAGTCTAGGGCAACAGTAGATATCATAGCCAGCATGGGTAAGAGGAATATCCATACTTGTGTGCATGATACCAGTCAAGAAAAATAAGGAAAGCACTTGCAATGAACAAAACTATGCCAACTGTGGTCAGCTCTGGAGGAGCTCACACATTACAGGCTGTCAGGAGTTGCAGCTGTGATGTTCAGAGCCGGCAATGACATTCCCTAGAAGCCAGACCTATCTGAACACACAAATCCTGCTCTGCTGCTTAGACACAGCCCCATGTTAGCAGCCTGGCCCCTGAGCAGTGTTAGGCTGCAGTTTAGTTTCCAGGAGTTAACAGGGGGGCAGTGCTGTCTGTGTGTGGTGGTGCAGGAGGAGCGCATGGGGGTGGAGAGTCCGGGAAATGTTTGGAGGAGGACGTGGAGGGAAAACAGAAGAGTGCTTACTACACAGGAGGATTCTGGAAATCTTTGAGAGCTTTAGAAAAGCAAGTTCACCCAGCACCATGGCTACTGTGTGGAGCTGATGTCATCTGGCTGTGCATAAAAGCCTCCACTTCTTCTTTTGTGCAGTCCCAGAATGACATCACCTCGAAGCACAAGAACGTACCTTTGTGCTGCAGCTCTTCCCCTGCTGGCTCCTGCCACACATCTCTCTCCTCTTGCATATGTCCCTCCTTTGCCTAGAAATGCTCCTTGACCTCTGCTGAATGCAGAACACCCCTGTCTAGTCGACGAGAGCCCTTTGGGAGCCCTCAAACTCAGGCAAGGAGCTGCTATTCAAGTGCCACACACCTCAGCACCCCACCGTGGGGCCTCTGCAGCTGATTTCAGCTGCCTTACAATGCTGTCAAAGCTGAATGGAGCCCACTGATTAGACAGACAGAGCAACTGTGGCAATTCAGTTATTTTCAAGGTTGGATCTTCTTTGATGGGATGTACAATGGCACACGGTTTAATCTTGTTACAGCCCAATGTTGCTGTTAAATAAGCAGAGTGAAAAAGTTGCATTTGTAGCCTCACTTACGAAGAAACTGCAAACATAGTCTGCAGTTCTACAGTCATTAACAGATTTGTTTATAATTGGTGTGCATGCTTGCCTATTTAATGAGGCCTGTGACAGTCTTTGTGACATGAAAGAACAAGAGAAAAAAACACCCAGAGCACATCCTGGCCAATGTGATTTCATGCAGAGAAGGGGGGTGGGGGGCAGCTGGAAGTGAATGCACTACCTAACAAAACAAGCACTATTAAAGAAAACTAGAGAGAGAAGCCTGCACAGAAAACACAGCCTATAGCAATGGGGCAAACTGAGGGCTGTTTCCCATTAGAAAGCCCAAGTCACTCATGATTTCCCTGTAATAATAACATCTATCTCCTGCTCAGCACAGAGATTCTGCAGATGCCCCTCATCCCAGTGCCTACTCCTGCAAATGAAAGCCTGTTTCACTAACAGCTCAGTCTCTGATCAGATGATCTTTGGTGTGCATGTATAGAAACATCCACTGGGAAAGTGTTTGAGGAATTATGAGGAAATGCAATGTTTTAGCACTGTATTGGTTTACTTCTACCTAGATGACATATGGTGCCATAAGGTGGGACTAAATGCACATACAGGGAAGAAGGAACCACATACCTTCCCACAGGAAACCTGGTTAACTTACCATTAACATGCCACATCATCTGGAACCCCCTTCTAGCATTCAGTCCATCAGAATAAAACTCCACATGAAGGCTGCTCCCTGTAGTACTCCCTGCCAGTGGAATAGTTTGTCCACAGAAAGTGCCTATCAGGTTGGATTGCACATCAGACCCATCATAGAGCTGAAATGAAATAAAAAATATCCCAGTGAGTGAAAAGCAGGTTTCCAATTCTTCATGTTTTGTGCAGGATGTCAAAGAAAAAGCAGTGACACTTCTTGTCCTGGCCACCTTTGCACAGCTCTGTGAGCTCTCAGGAGCATGTTAAGATTGGGATGAAACAATGAGCAAAGATAATTGCAACATGTCTTTAAACCTGGCTTCACACTGCATGCAGCAGGAAGGTTTTGCTGTTCCTGTTTTGGTGTTATGGGGGTTGCTGGGGAAGAAGATGAAAGGTAAATGACAAAGAACTGAAATAGAAAGTAAAAGGGAATGTCATGGGTCTGGTTTGACTGTGCGTCTAACATCCTCAGTGCCTCCAGACCACTTGGTGACAACTCTGTTTACATCTTCATTTCTTTCAGACTGCACTCAGGTGATTTCAGGACTGACTGAACTTGTGATGGAGAAAACCCAGCAGTCAGCATCCCCAGGGCCTCCCAGAGCAGTGAGAAATCAACCAGAAAACCAAAAGCAATTCTCAATTCTCAAAAAACCACAGGGCAAACTTTGCACAGACTTATTTACCATTTCATGATCATATGCTGGTGTCTTATGCTTTGGAGGAGAAGTGGACTGAGTCATCCTGCTGAGCTTTTGTACTTAGGAACACCTTCTATTTGATTTCCTAGTCATATTCAGTGTAATGGGATTTTGCCACTCAATGTGTTGGCAGATGTAGCCAGAATTAAAACCTTTCTGTTCCCCACATAGAGATGAGAAATCCTCCATCCCACTCTTAAAATATCACTACTCTGAAAACAAACAAACAAAAAATGCTAAGGAAGTATTTGTGTATTTAAACCTTGAAATCTGAAGTTGGCCATATACTCAAATTTAAATTAAAACAAGACATTTTGATGGGCTGACAGGGGATTCTTAGAGCTTTTAAACCTCTTTACATTCTCCACATAGGTTTAAAGGGTCTTTCAAATCATCATTCCACAACTTTTTTCAAATCCAGTAGATCTTACTGAGTAAGAGTCTATGTTCCTCACAAATATCTCAACAGTGCCATTTTTCAGGGGTGAGGTCTATAATTTTTTGCGAAATTGGAAAAAATGATAAATTTTAGCTAAATTGACTTACACTATGAGATTGCCAGTTGGTTTAAAGTTAGAAGTTGCTTATTTTTTCTACTTTTGTTGCTATGATTCTTAAAGTTTAGGAAAACAGCAGCCTTTGTGCTTTTTCATTACTTTGCCACAGTTCATTCGATCTTCTGTCTGACAGAGCACATCTTCCTAACACAACCCAGCAAATCACTGGCACAGGAACCATGTCTGAACATTCTCATTGTGATTTTTTTTGGCATGCTTCCTTGGAGAATTTCAAAACAAACTTTTCTCTGTTCTCAAGCCATCATCATGAAGTTCGCTCTGTGCAAAGAATCAAACCTATGACCTCTAGAAAAACACCCAACGTTTATTTATCTTTGCTTTCCATTCAACTCTTTTTCCCTAATATTTCTTACTCCACTAAGAATTCTCTCAGCCAGGGCATGGAAGTATGATATTACAGTAAATATTGATTAACAACGTTAGCTGCTAAGTTTTGCACATTTTTTCACATGAGCAATGAAACCCTCAGCTGTTCTGTTCCACATGTTGTGCTTGCAGAACCTTCAGAAATCCCCCTGTTGATTTAAGACATTGTTGGGGTCAGGATATCTATTCAAATGGGTTCAAACCCTCAAGCAGACTGTAAATTTAATATCTTTTCTTAAATAAAAAAAATTAATTGGATGTAGTTCAGCTAGAAGTTAGAAGTAAATTGAGAAAGTAATTCTATGGTAATGTTCCATGGTCTATTTTATGGCTGGTGAATCCTTTTTTATTTCAATCTTCTCATGCAAGGAAAGGTTCAGAGCATATGAAGAGTATTGGAACTTGAAACCTATCACTCCACACGGTATGATTTCTGTAGGGGAGATCTGAAAAGCTTGAAAATTTCTGCTGGCAGACCTGTTACTGGTACTTCTTGCAAAGCCTTGATCAGACATGTTCATAAGAGATATGAAATTGATGTAAGGATTAGAAGTTAGGAAGTTGAAAATTCTTCTATATTCTTTCCAAACAAAGTTTGAAGAACTTCCTGACAGACAGGTGAACTGTCCCACACTGAGCACTACAGTTAAGACATTGCTCCAAGCCAGGCTGAGAGCTTTACACATTCTTTTATGGCTTAAGTTCAGCAAAATAAAATCAGATCCAATTAGATTTTTAATAGTACTACTTCCCGTGACAGCTCTGTGGTATATACTACTCATCTTGCTGTGGCTTCAAGCCAGAAACCTTACACCAGAAAATGTGAATGAGGAAGAATGAATCACTGTGGAGATCATGAATCTGTGCTCTGAATAGAAGCAAAAACTCTGTTAATATATATATTCAGTGCTCAGCTGTTAGCTTTACTGATTACAAATGAGAAACACATCTAAAGAACTATGGACTCAACCATACCCAGCAGCTTTTCCATCCAACGACAACAAACCAACTTTCCCGAGTCTTCTGCAACTTTGATTCATCAAATGTTATTTTTATCTAAGACAGTGAATGTCACATTTCTGTGTCATTTCCCCTGCAAACAGTCGGGGAGTTTTTCAAGACAGAGAGTGGTTGCTATGGGAATCCCTTCATGCTGCACTGCCCCGTGGCTCTGGGTTCCCAGCCAAACCAGTGCCTGGCCAGCTGTAACTCCTTGAGAGGCAGAACTGCCACTGCTGCAATTTCAAGCTGTCTCTCAAGCCTAAGTGAAGGGAACAGCTGTGTGTTTTCACAGGCCATTTTGAACTTTTCAAACCACATTTTGCTCTCACACAGCTACGGGCAAATGAAACTGAAGCTCAGCGTGGCTCTCGTGAGCCACAGCTTCTTTTTCTGATATCTGAGATAGTGTTTCTACTTTAAGGGTCTGCTTTGTCAGCTGTGCCATTCTGAACTGCTGCAGATCAAGGGAAGGTTCTTCCCCAGGCTATATGAGGCAAGGTATTCCCTTGGACTGAGCAAGACAATTGAATTTGGGGACAGTTTATTAGCCCCTCTGGAACAATACTTAATTTAGGGACTGGGCTCTCTTCTGGCTCCTCACTGGGAAGAAAGTGCCTGTTCCCTTTTAATGTAGATATTTGTTTCATAATGGATTCATTTGAGCCTTCCTCAGAAAATCCAAGGGTTTTGTGACGATTTTTGCAGACAGACCAACAGGCAAACTACACAAACAGCTGCAGTGCATGTTCAGATCCTTAACCTCTCCTCTTCAACAGAGGCAATTACCCAGCAGCACCCCATGCACCCCGACACAAGGTCCAGGCAGGGATGTGGGATGTTCAGACTAATTCCTAGACATGGACTCAATCACTGCTATGAGAAACCCTTACCAGGCTGCCTAGGAGCACTGACACAAAAGTCAAAAGGGGAGGTGCTGGCTCTCTAAAGGATGGATCCAGCTGTGGGACTGCCCTGAAGCAAAGTGTCAGCTGAAAACCATCTGCTGCATATTGGAGTGGGGCTGGGACAGCAGGGCGAGCCAAGGCTGCAGGAAGGGTTTGGCTTGGGTGGCACTCCCAGAGGAGGCACCACGGTCACCGCTCTTACATTTTTGGCTCTTCTAACTCTCCAGCTTGGAAATATGTCACTGATACCAGCAATGATGCTCTGGAGGCCACAGCTGTTCATGTCTCTTTGGAGCAGCAGAGAAAAGCAGCATGAGCTGTGTCACAGAGACACTCATTGCCACAACTGGAGTGAGCTCTCAGGGGCTGACCAGAAAATGGAGTTTCTGCTGCATGGAAAAAAAGACAAATAAGAGGAAAAAATCTTTGTACATGCAGCATTTAGGCACACTTGAAGCAAGGACGTTTTTTTCTACCCAAGCACCATTAGTTTATTCCTTTTTGCAAAGTGAAACTGTCAGGAGATTTAGACAGGCAATAGGACTCTGTCTGTTCAGTTTTCCTGATTGAAAATAGAATTTATTTATTTTTTTTTTAGAGCAAAATCTCAAATTTTGCTTGAATAACTTAATTTCTGTAAAAAGGCATGTTTTTTCATCAGGAAAATGATTATAAAGGAAAACCTACAGCCTAGGTTGCTCTGGAAAAAAATGCTTATATGCATTAGTTAGGCATAACACATAGTCTTGATCCAGGAACAATGGACTCATCAAAGTCAAACTTTCCATTTCATATGAGGGGAAAATCCATCCTATGAATACTGACACTTCTCAGTCTATTGTACTGGAAATAATCCTATTATCAGATGTCATTAACGGATTATATAATGAATAATTATATCAATAATTGTCTCAATCTGAGTCTTGAAATAAGTTCTTGCAGTCTGAAAGCCTTTTTACAGCAAGTAGCAATAACCCTGAGCTGTATTCCCAGACCTGGAATACTGGAATTCAGCCTCTGTGCTGAATGCTGCTCCTCACTTGCTTTGCCAGCCCAGGGGAGCTAAACTGCCAGTTGAAGCTGCACCCCTCTTACATCATCAGAGGCCAGAGAGGGCAGGATCCTCACTGGCAATTCCCCTCTTTGAGAATATTTTCCCCATGCCTAGCTACAGCAATCAAGGAGAGATGCAGCTCACTCTCAGCAAATGAAGACGGGAGAAAAGGGCAATATTCCAATATTCCTGCTCAGGCACTGGGGAAAGTGAAGCCAACTGCTCGTGGGTACAATGGGGAGGAGAGGGACAAGACCTTCCTTGAAGCCCAGTATGGTTTCATCTGAGTCATTTGGGTGTTTCCATTTGTTAAGGGGAAGCTTTGAGCAGTTCAGTGGTTTCTCCAGCCACTAATTTCATATCATGATGCCTGTGCTGAGTGGGATACTTCACTGCACAGCCCATCTCTTGCACCAGCCAGGCTCTCCAGCAACATTTGGAATACAGAAGAAGGGAGGAGAGAAGAATACAGCTGCAACTAGATGAGTCCCAAATGCCCTTTCCCCACCAAGGGGCATGGCCACTGCTATCATATGGTGGGATTTGACAGTCACTTCATTGTATAGTGCTTTTTCCTGAATGTACAGGCAAAGTCATATTGCTCTGAGCTGTCAGGGTGTGGAACATGCTGAATCCATCAACATCTGACTCATTCTGTGAGTGCAAGAGCAGAGTTTATGCTGGTTTCACTCATGAGTCTTGTCATCTGAGCTTTCTGTAGGCAACATGAGACCCTTTCATCACTGGCTAATTTATCTGTCTGTAGGACTGAGGGGATTTGAGTATATTTGTCTGTTTCTGAGTGACCTCTCAGATAGAAAAGCCAAAGTGTGCTTTGAGTCTAAGCAATGCAGGCAATTGGGAAAACACAAATCAGTCCTGAGCCAACTTTGTTTAGGGTGGGCAGCTTTTGTGGCCTGACACCCTCCTTCTGAGTACCACCATCTCTCACTGAAAATCAGTGCAAGCTAAGATTTCCTTGTGTACCTATGGCAAGGTCTGCCACAGAAACCCAAGGAGAATTGCCACTTTTATCCTACACTAAAGGACTCCTTGTGAGGCCCATAAACCTCTGAAGGAATTCAGGGATGGGCTGGCATGCTAATATATTTAATATATTTACAGACACCACTGCAGTCTGGCCAGCAGGCTATAATTTGATGTCTGTGTGCAGAACCTGGGTGGGTATATTTAATATAACATCTGCTGCCCCACAGGGAGATTCTGCTGGTGACATTTTGGAAATCAATGCATGGCCATTCTCTGTGACAAAGGGTAAGGTTGTTTTGGGTTTTTTTAAGTGACAAGTTAACAAAAAGGAGGATGACCAACTGAGTGCAAATGACAACGATCTAATGCAGTATTCCCAGCTGGAGAAAAAGGATATTATGGAATATCCCTGGAATGCTACTGTGGTTTAAAAAAAAAAAAAAAAAAAAAGAAAAGAAAAGAAAAAAAGACATATCCTGTTACCACCAGAAGGAAAAGAAACAGCTCTCAGGAACAGATGCCATGGTAATTACTGCACTCATTTGATAATGTTCCACATATAAGGATACAACAGTAGTTTAACTGCTCTGAGACTCACTGCTGAAAGGGTCTGGACTGCTTAAGCACACTGCCACTGAGCAAGCAAGGAACTGCTTCATCCCAAAGAGAAACTGTAAACTGGCCTGCCCTGCAGCAGGAAGACAGCTGCTGCTGCTCCCAGGCAGTCATGTGCTCTCCTAAGATGTTATTTTACATTCCCCAGTGATAATTCCATCCTTGCCACTAGAGCAATGTGCTGCACAGACCAAAGGGGTGAGGCTCAGAGTGCTCTGAAACTTGTCTTGCTGCATGAAAGCATTTTAGTTTCTGCTATCAGGCTGGTGGTGGTTAGGAAAAGGCTGAGCAAGGTCTTCCCTGTGCTTACTAAAAGCAGATACTCAACAGAGTGGACTTCAGAGAGGCTGTGGAGTCTTCTTCTATGGAGACTTTCAAACCCCACCTGGAAGTGATCCTGTGCAACCTGATGGAGGTGAACCTACTTCAGCAGGGAGGGTTGACTAAATGATCCCCAGAGGTCCCTTCCAACCCCTACCACTCAGAGATTGTGATTCAAGCAATGGTTTTTACTTTCTGACAGAAGAACATGGAGGCAGATTGTCACTGAAGGACAGAAAGATGAGTGGATTTCAAATTATATTTTTCTCATGTAAGAAAAGGAGTAAATTTCAGTGCTATTGCAAGACTGATCTTCAGGGCAATAAAATGACATCCTCCTTATTTATAAAATAGCTTTGTCTCTGTGGAGATTATGCTCTGTCATACTGAGAAGATAATTCATCATTAAAGATGGGGAGTTACATATATGCTTGTGTAGTAATAACCTGGTGAAGGTAGAGGAAGGAATCTCATTGCAATATCTCACTGGCTACAGCCTGATGACTCAGGAGAGACTAATGTTAGGTTACTAAGCCAAGCCACAGCATGCAATATAATGTAAAGACCATCCAATCTAATTAGAGTTAGTGCTAGTGCAGCATCACCAGGAAACTGTGATTTGCTCTGCCTTGTATGGCATTGCCACTGCTTTACATGCCTTTATCAGAGCAAACCACCTCATATTCTTTAAACTTTACTGTAAAACTCTTTCTAAAATGTCACACATTCTGTGAGCATTACTAGCAAGGAGCAAACATCCTTTGAACCCCTGAAGCCATGAAACACTGCACACTGCTCACTTGTTGAGGAAATGCTCATATGAGATTCAGGCTAGGCTGACATTATAAAAAAAAAATGCAGTTTTGTCTCCCTCCCACACTCTTTTTTCTGATAGCAGTGCACAGGGGCAGAAGATTGCCCAGGCCAGATCAAATCAGAGTCCCTCAAGGTTCCCTGGGGAGAGGGAAAGCTGCTCACCATGAGCAACACCAGCCAGCTGCTGCAGACTCAGTCTGGCTCACAAGAAGCATCCCATGATCAAAGGATAAAAGGAAATAGGTAACACAATACAGAGCTGACTTCTCATTGCACAGCTATGACTGTCTGGGACAGCCACTGTACTTGTGCTTACGTGGACTCTTTGGGCACCTGACTATCTTTTAGTTTATCCTGTATTTGAAACAGTGACTTGCTCCAAGTGATCATCATATCTTTGGTTCCTGACAACCACTTGGACCAGCTGTGTGTTGAAATTTCTGGTTTTGTCATTATTCTACATATTTAATTCCTGACTCATATGTGGACTAAGCCAGGGAGCAAAGAGCAAGTTGATATATTCTGTGTGTATCAGACAATCAGACACGAGGCAAAATGCTCTTCTTGTACACTACGTGTGGATTTGGGTCAGAAGTGTGTGTCATAAACATGAAGCTGAAGAAGGGGCCCTTTTCCAGATGGATATTGGAACTAAAACCCCAGTGTCCAGCAGGCCAGGTCCAGCAGTACTCAGGTATGCAGATTCATAGAATCACAGAATGTCAGGGCTTGGAAGGGACCTCAAAAGATCATCTAGTCCAACCTCCATGCACCACCCACTTGGACTACAGTGAAGAGGATTACACCTCTATTCTTCCAGTGTTACAGTCAGCCAGGGCATCAGAGTTTTCCCCTTCTAGGCATCTTTGCAATAAAAGAATCTAAAAACTAGACTGTGGCAGAAAAATAATTTATCTCAGCAGAACAGCTACGGTCTTTTTTTTTGTCTTTTTTTTCTTTTTTTTTTAATATCCTTTTTTCTAATTTGCAATGGCATCAGATACCACGTGGAATTGAGAGAGAGAAGTCCCCAATATCTGCAGTCTGCTTAGACAGTGAACAGCACACTTGTTCCAGATGATTCCCCCTTTCCCCTGTACCACAGAGCACTCATGGCCTGGCCAACCTCACTCCCCTTTTGCAAGAGGCAGGGTGGGAACAAACCCTCTTCAGTTGCCTGCCTGGTTCAACCTTGTCCTCCTTACACCATGGCACATATTTGTGCCCCATGCAACAATCTTTTCCAATTGGTGTTTCTTAATGGCATTAGGAGAAAGATTTGTAAGTAATGTCACAGGAATTGCAAATGCCAGCCTCCTGAACACACTTCCATTGCTCTGTTTTTCCCTTGATACCTCTTTCAGTTTGTATTTTCTTTGATTGGAAGCACTGAAAAATTGCTGAAGCAAAGAATGCAAGTAGTTCTCTGTTCCCTGTCTCCTTACTCTCTCTGATATGTTTTATTTCTCTTCTTTTAAGTGCTTTGGATCAGTTCCTTGCCTCTGGCACTGTTCCACCAGCCTTGACTTCTGTCTAGAATAGCATCTTCTGGCAAGTCTCTTGCCCCTCACTGGCTGGCCACTGTGTTCAGGGCGCCTGTCTTTCATGGATCAGGGCTTTAGAGACTAAACCATAAAGACATTTTGAGACTAGCACTGGAGCCTCCACTTGGCTCCAATGTTTCTTTACAGCCTCTTCACAAAAATGGACCAGGTTTTAATAGTTCTCAAGACAGTGCTCCCTTGTTTAGTTTCTTCACATCAATTCTTTCTTCCCATTCCTAGCCACAAAGAAAGCTAGGACACTTTTACCAGTTTATTACCAATTTTGAGCTGCAAAAGCTGGCACAGAAAGGTGGTAGAGGGAGTGAGGGAGGACACCTAGAGGGAACAGATTAGCCCATCACCAGGCCTGTTCATGGACCTTCTGCAAGACCCCAGTGCAGATCAGTATCCCTAGAAATGTGGACACAATCCCTTAGCCCTCTCCTTGACTTTAACATTCATCTACATCTCAATTCCTCTTGTGCAAAGCCTAAGTAGAGCAAAGGGGCCATGTGCTAGCATCCTATACAAGGGTAAGATCTAATGGTTCAGCAAAATAGTAAAACTATAGCCTCAACTTCCCACAGTATGAACTACAAAACAGAGAAGCAATATCTTCTTGGTTATCCTACAGACTTTTAGGTTTCTGTTGGTTTGGGTTTGTTTGTTTGTTTTTTGAGGAATTTAAAATAAAGGGCAGTTGGTTTTTGATTGACTGGATGGTTTTATTTGGCTAAAAATTTCTCTGTTTGTGGCTAAATTTAGTTCCTTTCAGGCCCTTTAAAGAATCATATCAATTATGAAAAGGCAAGCATATACAAGAGACACAGCAACCCTCTTTAAAAATGCAGAAAACCCCCGCATTTTAAAGTTTTTGAACATTCCCCACTCCTCCTCTGTTAAAAACAGAAGGGAAATAATTGGGTCGTTGCATTTTTGCCATCAGTTGACTCATTTGGGGATTTCTCCTTCTTTACATGAAGGTAGAATTTTAATGGCTTAATTTAGGTAAGTTAAATTTCCCATTGTTCTTCTGCATTCTTATTGGTTTTCTTTATTGGCCAAGAACTGATTTTTCTGGTTTCTAGAATCTGGGTGCCTACCTTCAAGAAGTCACGGTCACAGTCAGATCCATCTTCTACATCAAAGGCTGTGAAGCTGTAGTTGAGTGTGTTCCCCTTTGTAGCCTGGATAGTCCAGCTGCAGTGCTCATTTAATGGGTAATTATTTGGATAATTTAAACTTTCCAGTATACCATGGCTATAATTAACAGTCAGTACTTCTTGGCAAACTGCAAAAAAAAAATGATAATACATTATATTTATGTAGTGTTTATTAACCCAGTATCTCAAAAAACTACTAATTGAAGTTCCTGAGAGCATTACAAGGTGAGGAATATGTTTATTCAGAGATTAGGTAAGTCCTGCAGAAATAGAACTGTTACTTATTGAAGAGCATGCTGCATACAAAATGCAGACTTTCCAAAGTGGAATCCTTCAGCTCTATTATATCCTTCTTTCCTGACACTTGCAGATGCATCAGTATATGTAGAACATCTATTCTGGGCCAATTTTCTTATCATTCTAAGTGCATGGTTATTCCTGAAACTCATAATAGAAATTTGCACTGACATTTGAAACATTTGGGGAGGGTGCTCAACAAAGACTAGCTAATAAAATACAGTGGTTTATTTCAGCAACTTGGAAAAAAAAAAGAAAAAAGTTTTATCCCTGGCTAAAACAATATACAGAAAGTACACTACTTGGTTTGGATTTTCTAGCTCCAGGAATTAGAAATGATAATTAAATTATTTTTAAAGGATTTTTTTTTTTTTAATAAATTATTTTCCTGGTGAGTCATCCAATGGCACCTCAGAATAAGAACAGAACACTCATCAGAAATAGAGCTTTCCTTGAAGTGCAGAGAAGAGAAACTAAACTGGCCAAATGGTGAAATGACAATGGTGGCATTAGATGGCCAGACACATTTACCTGTCAATGAAAGAAATGTGACAATGAACTGGAAAACACTGCAAAGGAAAAAACATGGCATCAAGTTATCAGACAGTAAAGTGCCTTTGAATGTTATGTTTCTAATCAAGTCCTGATGGCAGGGGGTAGCAGATTTGACCCATCTTGCACTCTTCAAAATCCATTTTGTGCTCTTCATCCTGACCTTTCAGTTGTGTGCTTCAGTGTAGCTTTGTAGACAAGCTCTGTTTCACCTGACCCTGACCTTCAGCTGTCTCCTGAGCATTTTGAAGTCATAAAAACAGATATCTTGTTCTGTAAATCGTATGGAAAGAATTTAAAAAAATAATAAATGGCAGAAGGATCTAAGCATCCTTATTTTGCATCACTATTTTCCTCAGAATTTTCTTTTGGCAAGCATTCTCTGATGGGTCTTCAGGAATTAAACATGAATGTAAAATGTAGATCACATTCTGATAGCTCAGGTGGGTGCTTTGAAAGTGCTTTTTCTGTTTAATTAATGAAAAGGAGGGAACCCTTCTGTAATATATCATCTTGACTTTGCAGTCTGAAAAGCACATGGTAGATGAATCTGTGATATCTTTAAGGAATGAGGAAAGCAAAACTCCCTCACTGCTATAATTATTGTATGTGCCATGTACAGCTGAATCACTGTTATTGTTCATAATCCATTTCCTACTGTCCAAACCTACAACTTAATGTCTATAAATCCACAGCAGTCTGTATCACTTGGGTATACCATATTTAGGGTATGCAAAGATGCTTGCAAATCATTTAATATGTCTTGACATTCCCTATCTTCCAATGTGAGTTTGACCATATATGCTAGAGTGTATAAGGAGAAAAGTAAACATGGGAATTATATTTCAAAAAATAAATTTCTCATGTTACTCTAGAATTTACTCAAAATGTGATCATTCTAATATTTCTGGGGTAGAGCTCTTTCATTTAAAAAGTGTTTACAAGAAAAATGTGACCCTTAGCATATAAAAAATGAAACTTCTTGAAGTGTTCCAAACAGGCTAATATGCTAAGCACCCACAATGATCTAGGATGGCTCTAATAACTCGTTTACCCTTTGCCATCTTGCTTCACAAGCAGCTAGAAGAGCAGAGAGGCTTGTTCTTCCTGCCTTCTCTGTTAGAAAATCAGGAGACTAAGTGAGCAGAAAAGCAAGAATGGGACAGTCTACCCTGTTATGGACATCCAGCAGTTGTTTTCCTGATTAAATCTGGAGTGGTGTGACTGGTGTGGGCAATTTAAGTAGAGTCACCTCACCAGGTCTCATCCAGGGAGGAGATCATCTCCATCATGTAGCAGACAGAGGATCTGAGTCAATAATATGCTCAATATTGTCCTGTGCTCATGAATAAGTAAGAGAATGGGTTGCAAGAAGCAGTTTTGGGAACAAGCTGAGCTGTGGAAACATGTTCTTGTCATGTTCATTAACTTACCCTGTTTGTATCTGGCTAAAAATCCTCCACCTTGCTGAGTGCCATCTGTCCTTAGCTTTATGTACACTCTGTCTCCACTGGAATGGATGAGCTGTGGGATCTGATTCCCACAGAATTTACCCAGCTGTCTGGCATTACTGCTGTTGCCATCATACACCTTAAAAATAATAAATAAACCAGAGCATTTAATAAAGCTGATGGTGTTACAAATCCAAGTAGTTTTCCCCTGACAAATGTCTGCACGGGGAATTGTTACTGGGTATGCAAGAGGTTAAATTCTACTTCTGCTCAGAGGAAGCCTGACAGGCTTTTCAGAAACAAGCAAATCTGTGGAAAAACAGGAAACCAGTAACCAAATACTGGTGGGTTTTGAGGGGCTTATTCACCAAGAGGGGAAGGCTGCACTCCATTTCAACTCTAGTAAAAATATTCAAATAATTGATGCAACAATTCAAATATGAAATCTGATATTAACAAAAGGGCTATTCACACAGTTGTGCCTTTTTGCTTTGCAATTTACTGAGACATCATGCTAAGGCCTTGGTGAAAAACACAGCAAATTATATACCTAGATTCTTGTTTCAGTGACCTTTCTATGTAGACATAAACACCTTTCTTGGGTCTGTTCCCCTCTGAACATTTGAAGACCAGAGCTATATGTCCCTCCCTGCCTTTCATAGCTGCCTCCTACAGAACAAAGTGCCATAGGGTACATACAGCAAGGTAATCCAAGTGGCAGTTTGGATGATACTCCAGATGGAACTGTTCAAACTGGATTTCAAATGGGGTTCCTCTGTTTCCTCTAAGTAACCAGTAGCACTCTGAGTTGTGGTAATATGGCATTGGGTAGTTGGGAGACATCAGGATACCAGAAGCTGTTGTCAAAGTTCCACCACAACCTGGAAATGGCAAAGAAACCAAAGCAACATTTAACACCTAGAAGAGTAAAGAATTGGACATGATGTGTGAGATTCACACTACTGACCTCCTTCAGATGCCCTGAACATCTTCGGTGATGCTCTAAAAATCTGCATTTAGCCAACACTGTTGTAAGCAGAAGAGGCCCACAGCACCTAGAAATATTTACTATCTAATTTGAAGCATGCTCCTGATAGCTAATCTTCAAAGGAAACCTCTCAATTAAATTCTTGATTACTGCTTTCCTAAACATATGAGAAAGTTAATGCAACATTATATCTAGGTTCCCTAGTATATCCTTCCCTGTGGAGAAAAAGAAAGCCCAAGGATCAAGAAAGTTGTATCCTTGACCTTAACAACACGAATTTCTGTTGCTGTATAATTAGCAGACAGATTTTAGAAGACTGGAAGTAGAAAAAAAAAATGTGGGGGGAAATGCAAGAAATTAAATACAAATGAAAGATCAAAAAATATGTGTAAAACAATTTATACTTGATGCAGTGATTTTACCTGCTGATGTACCATCCCACTCTGCTGAAAATCCCATTCTTGTGCCAAATATGTCACTTACAAACTTCATCCACAGCTTGTTACCATGGGAGATTATCACAGGAGGCAGGTCTGTACCACAGTATTTTCCAAGAGAAGGAGAAGTTTCATAGCCTCCATCTCTAGACAGAGAGATAATAAAAACTTTGGGTCAGAGAGGGAAACCATGAGAAATAAAAAAAGAGAGTAATCCTAGCCCTTCAACTTACACAGCTACCAACTACTGGAGAAGTCCTGCTACTGGCAGTAAGAAGTACCTACCACAGGCACCTGCTTGCTGGGTGTGTTGACTCTCTCCAGCAGCCTCTCCAGTTGGACATAGACAGACTCAGTCCCAGGTAGCCCTGATGCTGCAGAGACAGAACCTTCCCCATATTCTACAAGGTGGCAACCACTGGTGTAACCAAAGGTAAGCTTCTAATTTGTAGAAATAACAGATGCTCACTTCTCACTGTTTAGCCTGGCACAAAACCAGATGAGCTGACTTATTAAAAAACTCATTTATTTGCCACCACACAAATGGGAAGCCATTTCTCAGAACTGATATGATGCATGTTTCAGAATATTTTCTTAAGCCTTCAGAATTGTTTCTACAACCATTTCCTATATATATATATAAAATTAAGCAGTATTTCCAGTAATATTTTCTAATACTT
>JANHGL010017579.1:49322-60763 GCA_024611195.1 Ceyx melanurus | reverse complement strand
ATAAAATAAAAATAAAATCCCCTCCCCAAATCTCAATTAAAAGTCAAAAAACTAAATTCCCACTTACTTGTGGAGAAACTGGGGACAATAAAATACATACTCCAGTATGTCTAGTGCTATTTGTACTGGAAAATTGTGGCCTGGATCTTTCAAGACCCTAAGCAACACTTCCAGGAAAGACTGAGCCCTTTGGAAGATTTTTCAGTAATTTTACATGGGTTTACATGTGGTGTGATCAGCCAAGATGAGCAAAAGAAAACCCTAAATTCTATCATAACACAGGGCTTCCGTGCCATATGTTTACCTGGAATTTGAGACCTAAATTCTAGGAAATAAATCCAAATACTGCCTTGTTTTCCATGTGACTTCTCTCTTTAAAAGACAAGAAAATTGGCTAAGAACTAAGCAGCTGGTACAGATAATTTAAGTGGGCAGTATACATTTGAAACCATGTGAGCAGATTTGACTGAAGGATTTCCATTTGTGTTGCTGCCATGTAAGCTATTCACAGCTACTAGCCAGCTGACAGGCTGACACTAAAACAATTGTTTGTACTTTATGGACCATGGCAATGGCTGTATCTTGTGGTATCCTTTATTTTTTTTTTTTTTTTGACAGTCAGTACAGCTTTAACATTATTTTCAGGCTACTTTTCAACTAATTAATATATCACAATTAAACCATACTGACAAAAATATTGTTTGCTAAGATGCATGAAGAAGAGAATCAGTTTTGCTTTACAGAATTTTATTTTTTTTTCACTTCTACTTATCCTTTTTTTTCCTCCTAGTTATTATTTTTTGGGGGGATAATCTTATTTGCCTTTACAATAGCTCTTTCTCTGTAAAATCAGCCCAGCCAAAAGCCTATTGAAATGTCTAATATAAACCAGAACAGCTTTGACCCATTCTGATATTGGTTACACTCTAGCTGGCTAAGAAAACACAGCTCAAAAGTATGAAAGATTCTTCCTGCACAAGAAACATTATTAGAACCATATTTTCCTTAGCAGAGAAATGAAAACAGGCCACGATGTAAAGAAGAAAAAAATCCATTGGTTTGGTAAATCTCTCAGATCTGTTTATATTCAGCAATTTGCTACCTTAGTGTAACTGGATATACATTAGATGAACAACAGGTCTAAACATCTCACAGTGGGAAAACTAAACTTGATACCATTTCAGAGAAGTGAGGAGTTGCTTCTTACAGCAAAGTCCACACACACACATGTTGTTGCCTTTCTCAGACCACAGAAGCTTCCAAACACTTTACCCTTAATTAAAAAAATGAACATTAGCAGTCCAGTATTTAAGACAAATTTATAGTACTGCTTTGTTTGTGCTGGGACAGAAAGAAACAAATCTTTGTAAAGAAAACAGATTATAGTTTCAACTTCTTTGTACATTTATTTTTTTTTTTCTGTAATTTTCTGTAGTTATCTGCTACTTTGCCACACCTATACAAGCTTGTAAATAAAGCCAGAAAAATGAGGGAGTAGATCAAGCACCAGGCAGTGTTCTGTTAGCACAGAAAATCATGTTTCTGTTTCTTATCAAGGTTATTTACAGTGACAGCTGAAAACATTTAATTTGCATAATGAACAGGCTGACATATTACCTTTAGATGCATCCAGGGAGATGTAATTAGCTGAGAAACCCTCAGATGCAATGCTGTGATCTGTCACGAAGAACAGGGTCATGATGTTGCCACCACTTGTGAGAGATGGTGGAATTGATCTCCCACAGTACCTGCAGCAAAAAGATGCCCCAGATTGAGTGGCAGTACTTTATTTTCTGTATTATTGAAGAGGATTCAGCTTTCCTGAGAGGTTTGAACAGCTTCACAACCACAGACCTCTCTTTTGGATGACACAGACCCCAGCAGTATACCTGGCATCATAAGACTAAATAGCACACTGCGTGTATAAGGGTTAAAATCTAACTTTTGTGGCAAAGTCAGAGAAAAAAACTGGTCAAACTTTCAAATTCATATTGGAACAATGATATGTTGTACCTACAACTTATTATTTTCTTTGTAGGAGTTGAGTGGCTAGCCAAAAACAAAGGTTGCAAAACACTCTCCATTATGAGAGTCGTTTGCTACCTATTTTCCAAAATACTGCAACTACTTTACAAACTGTAGCTGCAGCAGGATACTGTTCCCAAGTAGCTCAGATGTTTCTGAACTCTAGGATGACAAGAAAAGCCCATGTATATCCCAACTAAAGGGATGAATAATAAAAAAAAGATATTATTTCGTAAGATAAAATCACATATAAGGAGAAAGTGACAACAAAAGTCCATAAAATGCAGATTTTGGTTTAGTTTTTGCTGAGATGATGTGCACAATCTTTTACAGTGCACAATCTTTTAAGTAAACTTTCTTTTACTTCTGCAAGTGTTCCAAATCACAGCTTTTCCTGGGTGCAGATATATTAATGCTTTTGAAATAATTTCCCATAGATCCAAATATTAATGGAGCTAGACCATGTCAGCTATTGAAACTTGTCCTTAAAAGAAGCTGTCCTTTTGTCACAAGTTAGTTTGTCCCATTATAATCTTTACTAAATGTGCTTCTCATTCTATGGTCAGAAAAAGATAGATGCTTTAATAATCCTAGGCAGAGAAATTGCTGCTACTAATAAGATAATTTATACACAAAATTTAAGGAAGCAAAATGGATGTCAAGCTCTAAAGGACAGTGCTCACTCTACAATAATTCAGCTCTGTAGGCTAATGGACACATTTACCTTCCCAACTTTTGCACAGTGCTGTTGTCATATATTTCAAGATAATCCTTCCTGCAACTATAATCAAATGCCAAGTTAAATGAAGTGAATGTCAGGTGGATAAGGTAGCCAGGTTGAATGTTGATAATCCAGGTACAGTTAATACCATGTGGGTAGACATCTGGATGACCAGGACTTGTAATTGTTCCTTCCAGCCCAGTAAGAGTCTCTCCACATACTGTAGAGATTTAAAACACCAGGTTAAATGATATATTTGATAAAAACTTACACACTTATAAAATTGGTTAGCTTTCAGAATGTATCTTCCATTACACCATCATAAAACTTGATGGCCAGCAGCTTTCAGTGTACAACAACATTTGGAAAGTCCCAACATTCTCCTCAGCAATCAAAAATATCCTTACCTTTATCTAATGGCCAGTACTCAGCTCTGAAGCCAAGGTTGGTAAGAGAGGAAGCTCTGAATTTGATATAGAGATAGTTCCGTGTAGACTGCACTCTAGATGGTACAGCTGTACCACAGTATTTCTCCAAAAGAGGAGAGTCTATGTTGTTGCCATCTCTGACCTGAAGAAGAGTATATTTCAAAACATTCCATAGAATCTTCTGTTATATTATAGTTCTAAGTATAGAGAATTCATAAGAACCATATAAGAGATCCTTAGTAAGTCAAACCCTACCCTTTCTTCAGCACTGTTTCTATTGCAGGCACATCCAAAGTAACCTTATGGCTTCCAGAGAACTATCCCACCCACAGTGTGTCAGACAAAGAAAAGCTGAGGTCTTACACACTCAAATAAATGGCACATAAACCTCTCAAATCAGATCTGTCTACTTGAAGACACCTGATACTCAGCTCTGATTATCAAAATGGTCATCTCATCTTTGGGAACCAAGAAAAGGGTTGAGATCCCATGATGAACCTGGAAAAGCCTATGTAACTGCTGTAAGAAAGACATGCTTGTCAAGCAGATCTGCTTTAGTGGAAATGAGTATGTGAAGGAACATACAGAAAAGAATCTATCAGTCATAATATATAAGTATTATTCTTTACCTCAATGTAATCTGAGTCACAAGTGGTTGTGTTTCGAATGCCAAAGTCAATAAAGTTCAGAACCACCACTTTTCCAGCTGCCTGGGAGATGATCCACTCACAGGTCTTTGGTTGAGGTGACACCCTGAGGTAGTAAGGGGAGTGGATAGTGCCTGTTCCAGACAAGAAGCCTCCACAGGCTGCCAAGAGACACCAAGAAAAAGTACTTGTGATGAATATTTTCAAGGAATGTGTAGTATGATGTCTATCAAATATCACTATGAAATTAGAAGCAAACCACTAAAAAATCTTATTACACCATATACTACAGATTATCCGAGTAGTATTAAGAGCGTATTAAAAATAATGTATAGCATAAACATGTATATACACAACACCATTCTAACTGTGGCCATGAAAATTATAGGATTTGATTTGGGTTTTTTTGAAGACACAAAAAATTGTTGCTGGTCAAGACAGGAAAGATGAAAGTTGAAAAAAAATTAGGCAGAATTCCAGATATATCATCTTTGCTATATTAGCAGGAAGTGATTTAATAATAATAGAAGCAATGAGGAGTGTATTTCCAAGCATGCCAAAAACAGATCTACTGCAGATTTCATCTTAGCATTTCTAAAAGTAGCAATAAATAAACTATTTTTTAACTTTCATTTCTTTTCAAGTTTGTTTTAAACCCATTAAATGGATAATTTAGCACAGAAATGACTGAAAGTGTCCAAATTACAGCTGAGATTACTGTTGAAGGCACTTTTTCTTACCAACTTGATAAATGGCCCTGAAGCTAGCCCTCTGCACAGAAACATCAGACTTGAACTTGATCCAGAGACTGTTGCTGGTGGAGGTGATTGGAGACATGAGTGCACTATGGCAGAATTTGTTAATAAGAGAAGACATCTCACTGTCACCATCTCGAACCTAGTAATTAAAAATGAAAATAAAATAATCAGCAGATCATCAAAGCATTGGAAGGATTAACTATTTTTACTTATTTTTAATAGGGGCAAAGAGACACAGTAACTGGAACAAACATATTATTTATGAGAACTCAAAGGAAAGACTGGGTGATCAGCACAGAAGACACACAAACACACACACACATGTTACTGTCACAGGACATTAGGATGAAACTTCTCTTCTCTATGAACCACAGCTTTATTATAAATTGGACCTATGCTTCCTAAAGTGAGACTTTCACAATGAAAGAGGCAGGTAAGGTTCTCACCAGTGCTAGCTATGAAAATTTTGCCAGCACTAAATCTGCTGGGGAAAAAAGGGGGGGTATTTGTGATTTTCTTGCTTTGACCAAGAAGCTTCTAGTGATTTTTCAAAGGCACTTCTCCAAAACAATCACCTGTCCCATCACACCAATAAAGCCAGACAGCAAAATAACAGGAAAACTCTAAGTCCCATAAGCAGTAAAGATGTCCAGTGATGTCTTTCCATTACTTCATCTGAAGGGTACAAAGTGTGATGAGAACAAAGTGGTATCAGGGAATCACTTCCAGCTTTTACCTTCTGCTGCCACTCTACTGACCTCAATCAATTTACTAATTAAAGCAATGTGCTGCTTGTGTGAAGCAGTTGATCATAAATCCTGGTTATCCAGGGGACTAAAAGGGAAATAGATATTGCTCATCCAAGCTTTAGGCTCTGAACCCACAATTCTGTAAGGATAGGTTCATCCAGGTTATGAGGCAGAGCACTGGTGTAGCCAAGGATTTCTGAACACCCTCTGAGATGCCTGTCTCATTTCCAAAGGGCAGGCAACATGCTGAGGTCCACAAACAGGACCTCTGCTATTTCCTCAGGCAAAAATTGCAATTTTTCTCCCAATGAAATCAAAGCAGCTGCTTTCTGCTGTAAATGTGGTAGTAGCTGATGCAGATGGAGCTACTTTTAAAGGCACTTATATGCTGCTGACCTCAAAAAGTCTTTTCAGTGAAACCACTGCCAGGGACTTCCAGCTTTCAGATCACCTCCCATTACCTCTTTCCTCCTCAGCTGTATTCCTCCATGGCTTGGGAGAGAAGGCAGGGAACCCTTTTCAGTGTCCTGCTGAGCAGGCAGTGGCTGGCTTGCTTGCACAGCTTTGGCAATCAGCTAGTGAAATGGCCTTCTGACAAATGGATATTTTTTTCATTTCCCTGGGACTTGCATTTAAGGTGACAGAATTATTCTGGCTTTACAGCAGAGCAACTGAGATCAGAATTTGTGCCAGAATATTTAGAAAATCTTTAGACAGCAGTGGAAATTTCCAGAAGTAGAGTTCACACGAGTTTACTTTTTTTTTTTTTTTTTTTTTTTTTTTTTTTTTTTTTTAGTTTATAAAGCCCAGTGAGTAGTGATAAAAAATAACAGGTTCTCTAAATCATGTCAGTAATGTCTCCTATTGCCAGTTAGAAGGACAGCAAGGAAAAGGAGCTGGCTTGGCTAACATGCTACCTCTGCAGCACTCTGTCACAGTCTTTCTTAAATAAATTTTCTCATCTCTATTTTTTTCTTGCAGATCCCTGGTCCCAGGCTGTTCCTTCCTCAGTCAAAGATTAAACATCCCTCCCTGAGCAGGTGCCTGTGAGCTGAGTCTGGTCCCAGTGGAAACCCTGTGAGTTTCCTGGTATCATCAGGAATGGGAACAATCTGAACCTTTTCAAAGTGACAAAATATTTGTCAGAGAGTGACTCTTAAAGTAACTTCAACAGCCAAAAGCTGTCTCTGTAGCTGAGCTGCATGAAACAACCCGTTGAGACAGCACTTCAGAAAAGCATATGTGGAAAATCAGGCCTTGATAAAAGAGCACAGTGCTTTAGTCATCCACTGTCCCAGGCAGAAAATGTCAGTCCTGTTTCCCTGCTCTGGGCTCAGCCACTGAGAGACAGGGCAGGAGGAAGGGGACAGAAACACAGGGAAACTGAATGGCTTGTGACTGATCAGCAAACAGCGAGGTAAATGCCTTGCTGAACTAATACAAACTGATTGCGTCCAACAGAAATGGTTTTGTTTCTCTGGCTGCTGTGAATTTAGCTGCTGTTCTGCCAGCAATTAGGCAAGAGGAGTACCAGGCCAAACAAACAAAAGCTGTCTGTTTTCATTAAACACACTTCCCCTCTCATTTCAAAAATTAATTACACTTCATTCCAACCAAAGTCTCTGAATTAGAGGAGAAGGGAAGGGAACGATGTCAGCACAATAACATCTTTTAAAAACAGATTAACTGCATGGAGCTCACGGGGTCCTATTCCTCCTTTGGTCAAGAAGAGATTAAGCACAAACCCCAACCCCACTGCCACGTAACCACGTAGGTGGCAGTGCAGGACCCAGATCCCCACTGGGGCCACAGGGCTTGCTCCTCCTGCCTTCAGCTGCAGCAGGTCTCCGTGCCCCCCTTGTTTCACCACCTCCCTCTGGGCTGTAGTGGCAGCTTTTATGCAAGCAGCAGTACCCTGCAGCCACTGCATGTAGGATGAGGTATTTCTGACTGTATGGAAAAAAACGAGCTGAAAACAACAGCAGCCACTTGGAGCTGTGGAGAGTCGGGGTGCAGTACAGAGGAGAATGAGGATGAAGTGACAGGAGAAGGGACAGAGGCCACCAACATAAAGAGCTTGTCGGCTCCTGTTGGCAGCACCAGGGCTCAGCAGCCTTGTCTAGGGCCTCCATGCCCTGCCCATGGTGTGAGACCCTCTGCCAGCCCCCTGGGGCCATCAGCCCCAGTGACAATTCAGTGGGGCTTGTCTCTAGTCCTGCCCACTCATAGGCTCTGCAGAATCAGACCCATGTCCCAGCCTGACCTTCACCCATTCCCATGCTTAGGGAGGTGCCTGATGTCTTGGGCTGTCTCAGTTCCTGGCCAAAGCAGCAGGACTGGCCCTGCTTGGTCCCTCTGAGGAGCCTCCACGGCACCCTGCCAAACCTCACCCATGGTCAGCTAAAGAAATGCAGACCTGAAGCTGGACAAACTGGGTTTAGGAATAAAGAAGAAAATGAAGAAATGATACCTAGCACATCAAAAAGGCACCATATAGTAGTAAATTTGGATGTTACATGAAACTTCACACCAGTGAAGAAAAAGTTAGGTATAAAAGTGCTTTAGCAAACAATCTTCAGTGGATTCTAGATAGAATTAACATTATTACTCTAGCACTATTATTATGACATTTTCCAAATAGAAGCATTCTAATGTACTATTATTTTTCTGTAATAATTAGACTAGTAACAATTCCTGAATTAGATTTCAATTATGCTAACAATAAATTTCTGGATTTACATATATATATATGTATGGATGTATATATGAATACATATATGGTGTGCTTCCTTTTTGCCCCAGAACAAGATTTTCAGTATAACATCATGACTCCCAAAAATGCTGCTCAGTAGCTGTGGCATTATTCCTATTTTTCTTACATTTGGCATTCATTGACCAATGGTCCAAACTCCACCTTAATCACATACAGCCAATTAAGAATTAGTATTAACCTAGACAGACTTTCTTGTTATCTTATCTTCGCTTCATTTCAAATACATAGTTTTGCTCTTTCAGCCCCTGTGACTTTTGGACCCTAATAAATTGATATACTTAGTCCTTTGATTAACACCTATTTCTGCAGCGGTCCTTAGGACAGAAATGATGCAGCATACAGAAGGTTGTACACACATGTAATCAACCTTTCACATCAACTGCTTAAGAGAAGTCACCTCAATATAATTTGATGAACAATCAGTGTGGCTCTCCAGTTCCATGTGGGTAAAGTTGAGGTAGATTTTTTCATCCTCTGGCTGTCTGATAATGTAGATACATTGTCGGTTGTTGATGTAAGGGTTAGGCCAGAAAGGGGATGTGATAACCCCTTCACTACCCATGTAATTTCCTCCACAACTGGGATCTGCTATATTAAGAAAGAAATGTATTAGTTGAGATACTCCCAAGCATGGTAACTCTTCTGCCAATCAAAGAGGCTTTCTGTACTATTAATTAGCAAGTGTTAAATGCATCCATTTGTATGCTTTTTGCTATAGTTGGGAACATAACAGACCAAAATTCAGCATAACTTTTAATGCTGAATTTTACTTACTTGGAGATGTTGTATAGATGACATGGAAGCCTTTATCAGTAACTAAGCCATCAGAGTGAAAGTGAATCCATGCATATGGACCAGTGGTTTGGAGTGGGGGTGGAGATCCAGTGCTACAGTATTTACCAAGGACAGGGTCTTGGGGAAGAAAACCATCTCGAATCTAGACAGAATGATAGATCAATGCTTAGGAATATTAGAGTGTGTCAACTGTGAACAGTACCAACACTCTTAAAGTAATCTTGGGACCCCCAGGAGATGTTTTGATGGTGGGTGGAGAGAAAGTTCATAGGAAGTTTCCTCCGAACACACAAGAGCCAAGAAACAGACCCACCAGTTCAGCTGCCATTGTGCTCCTAGGACAGTCATCAAGGGTTTTATGAAAGAAAAATAAAACATCAGGAGATGTCCTGTTGAACTGTTTTCCTGAGATCATATTCTGCATCGCACAGTTTTGGAGAACATGCTATTCCAAACCATCTTCTCCTTTCCATAATTGGGTATTGGTGAATTCTGAAACCATTACTTTGCACCTGAAAAAATACTCCAAGCTCACACATCAAGTCATGGACTTGACTATATAATATGAATCTATTAATCCTAGATCCCTTTTGCTAATAGTTTTCCTTAAGCTGATTAATTCTCTGGGGACTGACATTCAACAAGGAGTTTGAAGACTGAACTTTGTAAGAAAGTGAAAGCTTCCCGCAAGCTATTCAGACCAAATCCCATCCTCTTTAGTCTCAAAAATTCCCCTGACTTCAGTGGAGGGGAATATCAACCTCTTTCTGTTATACTGTCTGAATTTGAGGGTGCATTGATGGCTGGAATAAGTAAATACAAATGAGCATTTCAACCCAGGATTTGATTTTCAGACTGTTACCTTCTGTGTGTACAAAAAGTTTTGAAATATCATGTTTTGCAATAACATAGCCATTAAATGTTGTCATAATCCACAATTAAACTTTACCTCTAAATGGTCATAACTGCAATTTTCATGGTGTTCTAGGCTTAGTGTGCCAAAAGCAAATGTGATGAGGAGGCCAGGACTGGTTGAGATGGTCCAGAAGCAATCTCTGTTTACAGGATAGTTACCAGGGTATCCTGGAGAACTTATCGAGCCATAAGTACCCGTCAGCTCACCACCACATTCTAACAGAAAAGAAACATGAAAGAACACAGTCTGTCACCCTACGTGTCAGATAGAAAATGAATTCTCCTGTCATGAAAAATAGGTACCACTTTGGGATCTGGAATAAATTCAAAAACAAAGAGCAAGCCAAAAAAACCCCAACAAGTTACTTTTTCCTTTAAATTTTACAATTATTCCTGCATTTCAATTATAAAAGCAGAACTCCAAATATTTCCTGATTTGCACAGTAAAAGAAAGAATCTTTCCGACTTAGATGAAAATATCTTTAGAATGATCAAAGGCACTGTGTTTTTGATTGGACATACAAAAATGATCTGAATTTCTGTACTTCATAAAGACTTTCCATGCACAAGATTTGTTATTCTTTTTAACAAATGTTAATTACAGGGAACGTTGGTTTTTATACCTGTAGTAAAAAAGCCCATCCCTCTCAGTATAACAATTGGGAGTGGTAGGGTTAACTCGCATATTATACCTAAGGAATAGCTCATTTAATCACATCTAAACCTCTCCATCTTTGCTTTGCAGACTCACTCCCTAGTAAAATACTGTCCTGCTGTTCCTAATGTTTCTTATCAAAGGATATGTCATTCATTTTGCTCCAAAGCCACTAAAATGTTTAATTATGTGACATCTCCTTGAACTTACCAGGATCACGAGATTCCCACTCAACAGTAAAGCCTCCCGTTGTAATGGGGTGGCTTGAGTACAACCAAAAATACAAGGAGTTGTGGGAACTTAAAAGCTCTTCAGGAGTGGAGGAGCCACAGTATTTTCCCAGCATGTGTGTTGATGCTGAAGGTCCATCATGGATTTGAAGAAAGTCAGAGTTACAGTCACCATTTGTCCCCAGTTGGAAGAATGGGAAAGTGATACGCAGGATCTAACAGGAAGGAGAAAAACAAGAAATCTTCTTATTTTTTCCATCTGCTGAGACAGCATTTATGCTATAACTCCACATAGAGCATATGTATTTGTTCATGCAACTGTGAGAATCTATGACCTTTGGAGAAATTATTACATTTCTTTTAAAGTTTCAGTACAGAATAAAATGCTGGAGAATCTTAAGAGTTAAAAGAAAAGATACCAAGATATATAGGAAAGAATTTGGACAGGGAAGTTGTCTGGAAAGAGCTTTACTTTTATTAACTACTAATTGAGACCATTTGCCTGTTGGTGTTGTACATGTGAAATATATATGTATATACTTCAGATGTGAAAGGCTTGAAATAGAGCATAAAATTCTTTATTCCAGGTTTCCCATGGCAGTTCTCATCATATTATTGCTTCTTATCCTTAGAATCAGAGAATGGTTAGGGCTGGAAGGGGCATCCACAGGTCATCCAGTGCAGCCCCCCTGCAGGGAGCAGGGACACCCTCAACTAGCCCAGGCTGCTCAGAGCCTTGGCCAAC
>JANHGL010017579.1:38267-49210 GCA_024611195.1 Ceyx melanurus | reverse complement strand
CCTCAACTAGCCCAGGCTGCTCAGAGCCTTGGCCAACCTCCCCTGCAATAGCTCCAGGGATGGGGCCTCAACCACCTATGATTCTATAAAGCAATGTAAAACAGGCTCCTTATCTAGCTACTGGTAGGTGGATAAATCCCAACCCTCAGCTGGGTAGGAAAAACCTTCAATATGTAACACAGGCAAATTCTTAGCCTAAGGAGCCTGAACACTTGAAAGGATCTGAAACTTTTAGAAAAACTTTTTATTCTGAGGGGATTAGATGACAATATTGGAATATGTGGCATGAAATGATCCTGTTTGAGCTGATAAGCTGAGGGGCTCTGCAGAGGAACCTGAACTCTGTTTTACCTTGTTGGGATTAGTATGAAGGACCCAAGCACAGCTAACCCCACTGCTGTATTGCTGGCTGTTTGGGCTGTTTGGATAACTGAAAGTCCCACTGGAGCCTGAGAGATATCCTCCACAAACTGCAGAGAGAGACAAAATTAAATTGATTAATTTCTGCTATCGCTGGACAGACTAAAACAATCCTAACTTTCTTGTATAGCTTTCGCTTCATAAACATTTAAAGCTGAAAGATACTTCTAGAAAAGATTCTTGAGACTTTCCTCTAAAATGGAATGACTTTGCAAAAAAAATGAACAAAATCAGTCCCTGAGAGAAAAGTCATTCCTGGAAAAAGAACAAAGATTTCCAGGTGCAATATGTGGATGCTGCCAAAATTCTGTCTCAGGAAAATGTGCATAAACTACCTTCTTTCCAAAGGCTGCCTCCAGATTGAACCTTTACATTTAACCATAAAATGAAATAAAATTTTGAAGCTAACATAATTTTTTTTTTTCTAGTAGTTGTACATAATACAAGTTATCTTTTAGATGTTTTATTGTCCCATTTATTCTTTTTGGTCAGGTTTCTGGGCCTGACAATACCTCTCACAGTATACTGCTGTTTGGGAGCTGTGAACTGGGAATCTCAGACAGCTACAGAAAATTATACCCATAAAGGACCCAAAAGACAATGCACATTTAGCCTCAGTGTACAACAAGCAGCTGTAGTTTAACATTGAATTTATACTAAAGAAATGCTAATTCTCAGCAAACTGAAATAAAATATTTTGTTTCAAGGAGTGGGAAACAGAATATCAAGTGACTAAAACATTTTACCATTTCTCAAACAAATTCGGAATCAACATGGCATAAAATGTATTATTTGTCCCTTGATTAAGAACTAAAACAAAAGTTGATACATTATAATTTGAGTGGATACAAATTTGGTTTCTATTTTTTTTCTTCTTTTATGAATGGCTATTTTTTTTTTCCACAATATTTAATAATAAAACATTACTGGTTAGATATTTCAGGAAAATAGGAAATATTTTGAATTAGCTCCAAAATAGAGCAGATTTCACAGGGGGTCAGTGAAAGATTTACATTCTGTATTCTGTGAAAAGTTAATCTGCTTTCTTCACAGCAACCTGCAATAAATATGAGCTGTCTGACAGATGGTTGCCACAGGGACACTCACTGGAATGCTACCCTGATATTGTTTAATTAAAATTAATAGCAAAAATAAAATCCCCAAACAGAAAAGTGATATTAAAGGAAATGCTAAAGGCAGGACCTTGTAATCACTCAGTAAAACTCCGAGTCTCCCATTTCTATGGACAATATTTATTCCATTAATTTTCTGTTTGGAAACTTTTTCTGACTTTTTGTCTTGACTAAAAACATCAGGAGCTCTCAGATTCACTACAAATGAAATAGGATGCACCAAAGAGAAATATTAATATATTATCTTGTAAATCTGTTCTTCTTACATTGGATCCTCTTTCCCAACCAGATCCAGACCACTTTTTTCACGAACAAGAGATCCCATTTTTAGGATGTCTGGTGTCAAAGCCAGAGGACCTGCAAATCAACTTCATTGTTATGCTTCTACTGCTAAACAAAGCAGCTATAAACAAAGCATATGGCACAGTCTGAGTTAATTGGGACCTATCATCATCTGGGAAGAGTGCTGGTTTTTTCTAACATTATTTGATTCTGTTTCACATATTATTCATATACACCAAATATCTACTCGATGGACCCTGGCAGCCCATATTTGCTGGGGTCCTATCCATACCTTGCTGGGCAGTCTGGCACTGTGGTCCTGTCCAGGAGCTGGTGCACTCACAGGAGTAGCTGTTGATTCCATCAGTGCAGGTCCCCCCATTCTGGCACGGGTTGCTCATGCATTCATTAATGTTCTCTGTACAATTAGGGCCCGTCCAGCCTGCATTACACAGGCAGAAATATCCAGAGATCGTTGCCTACAGGTATAAGCAAATACAATAAAAATGCATGGATCACTTAAAGGAATCAATGTAGTTGGCAGAAAGACTGATATTTACACTTACTTGGAAATACCAAAATAAAGCAATAAAAACTTTGGAATTTAATGGCCTTGATGGTCACTGGTGAATACCAAAATAACCCTAAAGCCTAATCAAAATTACCTAATTCTTTGCTTCTTCCATTATTTGTTTGCAGGCCTCTTGCAAATTACTTCCTAAAAACTCAATATTTATTTAGCCATTCAGAAAACTGTTTGCTTGGCTTTGAAATGATCACCCTAGAAACAAGTCAGTCATATTATCTAAACCTTATACTAGCAAGTCAACAGTAGCTTATAAATCATTTCTCTCCAGGCTGTTTTGTGGAAAGTCTGCACTGCAATTATGCAGGCTGGTAACTTTCATTTTCATCCTGAGGGATATTAAATGGGAAAGTTTTTATTGGCTTCTCTGTGTTATTCTTTATTCTATATGTCTCTTTTCCATTTCTTTTGTCTCAGCCTTAACTTCTTCTCCTTACAATCAAGACTTTCCATATTTCTGTTTTAATTTCCTATGCTATCTTTCCTTATATATCTTCTTTTATAGACATGATTTTTACAGATGAAGCAGATCAAGGTATTTGAAGGTACATGGTAAGAATCCCAACTTTGATGACATATAGTCAATCTGCTATTTTATTTATTTCCTTTAATATTCTCTGTTTTTGTCCCCTGCATGTTGAAAAGATAATTTCAGTATGATGGAAGAGGATTTTGATGTGTACTTTAGGGCTCTGAATGCTGCTTTAGTAGGTGAAAAGGTGTTTTCTAATCTACATTGCCTGATATTTAATTAGCATCATATTTCATTGGTCATTACACTGGCCAAATATAACTCTGCTGTTCCTCTATTTTATTAGAAGCTTCTGTAGTCCCATTACTGAAGTATCTGACTGCTATTATTATGTAGTAGCAGTTTGTAGCCATGATTGCCTACAGTTGCATGTTAGGATATACTCAGGGAAGGACTTAATATCTTTTAATAGATTAAAAGAAATAGTTTATAAATTGTCAGAAAAAGTACATGAGATCTGGGCACAAAAGGCCCTTTAAATATCTGAATGAAAAGGCAATAAATACAAAAGAGAGTGCGAGGAATGCTAGTAAAGGGTGGAGTGGAGGTGAGGGAATAATCTATTTTCACATACAAAATGGGAAAGGTAATATATCATTGGAATATTTAGGTTAGAAAAGACCCTTAAGATCATTGAATTCAACCAGTAACCTCACACTACAATGTCCATATTGTATGTTGCTTTTCCACTCAGCCACCAAGGCTCACCAAAAGGGAGATATCCACAGATCACTGTGGACAAATGAGAACAGACTCTACTGGAACAACAGATTTACTCTTTGTGAACATTTCTCCAAAATCATTATCATAAATATCCTCCTCAATGGAATTATCACATTCCCCAGGTCTGCAGCATGAACTTTCCTGAACACAGCAGACCTCACTGAGGAAGCCAAAAGGCCTTCACAGTGTCTATGTAGACAAATTAAGTGGTTGCCATGCATAAGAATGAATTCACACCACCAATCAGAAAAGGTCCAAAACATTTGACTGCCATCAGAAGTGCAACAAATCCCCGTGAAGCAGCCTTTCCATATCCATTTAAAGAGCCTGAGACTCCAGAGGGGCTCTCACAAGATCAGCCTAGAAACGCAGACTGTACTGGATAGTAGGAGTCTGAAGGTTATCAGAGGCACTGGTTTTGTTGTCATGGGTAGCTCCTCCATGATCCAGGGTGGTATATTAGTTCCCTGTCCAACCAAGGAGAGCTATTCATCAGCTCTCCCTCACCAGCATCTCATCACCAGCCTGTGGCACCAGCTACACCTTCTCAAGTTATTAGTGCCAAGATTGCTGCCTCTACCTCAAACACAAAGAAATGGCTTATGTGCCATGAAATTCACTTTGTTTTCCCCAGATATATCCATTGATCTCCCACTACTCACTGATCCTGTCTCAATACCTTTAAGTATGTCTGCACTCAGCTTTCAGTCTCACCAGTCTTCCTGTTGTTACAGGTTATGACACAGCAACTATCACTTAACTGCCAGGAGCCCAGCACTTACCAAGCACTGGCCATTTGCACAGGGGTTTCGCAGCTGACAAATATCACTGAGAGGAGAGCATCCATTTGGCCCATATCCACTTCCAGTGTACCCAGATGTGCAGGAGCAAAATGGAATTAGACCTTGGGAGATGAGACAGGATACAGAAAGAAATGACACCACCAATGACAGTAAAGATCCTTGACATTTTGAAACACAGCCTTTATATTTGATCTTTTGGCACCTTCCCTGGTCAGTATCCAGCTTGGCCAATCCCTAGTATTGCCTTGCTGTGGGTACCTGAGGGTCCAAGGTCACCTTGTAGAAATTGACTATAGAGAACTGGCAGCAATCTGAGTATGTTGCTACAAAGTGGATTCAGCCTAACTAAACCCTCTTTGAAAGTTACACTGGTATTACAGTCCTTGAGAAGCATCATACCTGGAGTTGAGGTACAATTAGCCAAATGATGGCACCCTCCATTATTTATTGAGCAGATATCAACCTGGGTACACGTTCGTCCATCTCCTTCATAACCTGTCAAGAGTCAAATCTCAGTTATTCTGTAACAAAATATGTTCTCTGAAAAATGGCAGCAAAACAATCACCTGGTGAGAGAAAGATTATGGTGTAAAATCAGTTTTCCACTGCATGCCAGAGCTGCTCTTGGGTCTCAAACACACATCCAGATCCTTTTAGGAGACTCAGCAGGTCCAAAGCACTGCAGCACGACTCTGCATGGCCAGACCTGAGGTCCACTGCACTACATCAAACCTTGTCTGAGGCCATGCATCTATGGGGATAGCCCTTCAGTGCTCAGTAACAGAGAGTTCACTACCTGCAGCCTATTGCCACTTAAAGAGCAATTGAAAGGTCAATTAGAGACACTTTTTTCCTGATAGGATTTCTTTTATTGATAGCTTGCATCCACTGCAGAAGCATGCAGCTGTCCAGGGCTTTGGCTGCTGGGAGTGCCACAGCCTATCTCCTATATTAGATAACATTAACAACAGGTATACAAGGTGTGATCAGGTTGATGATCTGCTTTGTATGGTGGCTCAACTGCACAAGGACATTGAGAGGTTAAGAAGTATAAGAGACTCAGAAGAGGACTTAGATTGGTGGAGTTGTACTCTGGAAGGATGATCCAGAGAACTCTAGCCCTGTCAGCCTGACATCAGTGCCTGGCAAGGTTATGGAACAGATCATCCTGAGTACCATTGAGCAGCACATACAAGACAACCAGGGGCTCGGGCCCAGGCAACATGGGTTTAGGAAGGGAAAAAAAACTCAGAACCCTAGTGGTGTTTAAGGCAAGGTTGGATGTGGCACTTAGTGCCATGGTCTAGATAGGTGTCGTGGTGTCAGGTCTTAGGCTGGACTTGATAATCTCAAAGGTCCATTCCAGCCTCAACAATAATTCTGTGTAATTCTGTGTAATTTCATAAAGTAGTTTAAATAATAAGCCACAAATAACAAAGATGTAAGTCACGACTTCCACTGCTTGACCTATACTGCAATGGAAACAACTGCATTCTTAGACAGCATTCAGAGCGTGGCAATTACCAAGGCTTTTTTTAAGACAGACAATAAAGCTGATTTACAGCACACAGGATGCTCTTTCAATTAATACAGACAATGAAATTACTATCATAATTATGCAATCTTTGTTTCCCATTAAAGATCTTATAAAGTACTTCATTGAATCACATCTCTAACAATGAAAAGGACTACCTACTAAAAGAGAAACATTTCAGAAGACCATCATTAGAGACATACTCAACAAAATATTCATTAATAGCTGAAGCAGTTTGAATATACTTGGACTCTGCATTCTATATTACAGGATTGTTTTGTACTTGTGATACTTCTTTATATAAAATTAATCTTTGGCTTCTGAAGTCTTAGGCTCAGATGTCTTTAATCTTTGTCTTTTAAAAGTTTCCATAGTTTTATCAACAAAAAAACCCCAACAATTTACCTGATGGACAGATCCCACAGCGGAAGGATCCCATTGTGTTGATGCATTGAACCATTGGTGCTGTTGAGCAGCCTCCATTACTATTTTGGCATTCATCAATGTCTTGGCAAGTGTGGCCATTTCCTTGCCAGCCTTAAAGAAGCACAGAAAAGACATTAAAATAGAAAATCCCTGGCCTTTTAATTTTCTTCTTTGGACGGATCTTTTCATAAAGCAGAAAAATATGACTTTTGAAATTGACTTCATTAACCTGCTGCCACCCCCTCCCACCTGAGATTGTGGAAGAACGTGATACCTGTGGGGCAGGGATCACAGGAGTAGGAGCCTGGTGTGTTGTGGCACTGCACAGGTGGATTCTGTGAACAGGGATGATCAGAGGAGCTGCATTCATCTATATCAGCACTGCAGGCAGGGCTGCCAGGGGTGGACATCCAGCCAGTGTCACAGATACAGCGATACTTGGGCTGCCACAGCAAAAATCACATTACATATTTATGACAGAACAGTCAAGAAAAGGGTAGAAGGAATTAATTTTATAAAGTGTCTTTTAAACTATAGCAAGGAAGCTTTCAGAGCATTACATGGTTTGCACATTATGTTTTACAAGCTGCTTCAGTAGTTTTCTCAGTCTGTTTATTCCTCTGAATTTACCTATTTAGATTATGGAAGCAACAACGGGCTCATTCATTATGTTCATAAAAGAAACCTGTAATTCACCCCAAGGCTCCCAGAGAAGATGAACAGCAATTATGAGCTGTAAATAAACATAATTAAAAGTCATCAGCTTGCTTTGTAACCAAGGTAAACATATCAGTGTAAGCAACCTGAAATCAGCTTGCCTGTTTTCATTTAAGCAAACCGTTCAGCAATCTGTGCCATGTGCAATGCTGCCTTTAAATTGCAAATACACTTTTTCTTTGAGGAAAACACAGTTTTCTCCCCAGTAAACTTTACTAATGGCCAGATTTCAGCATTTATCTAGCTTTGGTCCAATTAAAGCTAATGGGAGCTTTATTGTTGACAGTCACAGGAGCAGACACTGCTAAGCCAACACTGAACCCATTTGAAAAGCTTTCTCCACAAGAAATGAGCAGAAAACAAGTCATGGGTTGTGAAAACCTTTACAGATTCAGCCAAGAGATTACTTTATAGCATAGAATAAAAAATACATGGTGTGTCTGGGTGTTAAGATGTACATGGGTGTTAAGGAGTACATAATAAGGAGCACAGTCTTGGCAGGGTGGTTTTGGAGGGCTGCTCTGAGTGGAAAGAATCAAAACAGGCATGTTCCATATATCCCTTTGGAGTGAACACCTTGTGCCCAGATTATATCCCCCAAAAAATGCAGTGGCTTGCTCCAGAAGACTGTTCAAGTGCATTCACCCAGTTGGGAGAGCTTTGGCCTGGAGACAGTCAAGATCACAGGGAGGAGCACCAAAGTTGGGCAGCAGTGACCCAGCCCCTCTATAGCCCTGGCAGCTCCCAGGTATTCCTTTGCCCAGGAAAAACAAGATGTGTTGTTTGTTCTTCTTAATCATTTAAGTAAAAAAAATAAATAAATAAAATTCTAGCAACTTAGAACTCCCCTAGTAATTAACAATATACATATTATGCTTCAAATGACACTTTGACTTTTAAAGAATATTCTCAAAATCCCTATAGATGTAGTAGCAGGTCTGATACTGTGGCAAGTACCTTTAACAAGACACAAGGCATTTTCAGTTCTTTCTGCTGTGGGACCACGGAGAGGTTGGGTTGTGTAGTACAGTGGCATTTCTTGCTGTTTTTCAGCATCAGTATGTGCTACACCCTTTGTGGTCTTTCAGCATTACTTGGTGCTTGTTCATGCTATGCTGTTTAATGAGACTTACCTTGTTGGGCTGGTCCCTTTCTTCATCTACACAGGTGCCATGCCCACAGAGTGCTTCAGATCCTCTCTGGCAGTCATCAAACTTTGAGGCACAGTGAGGTCCATAGGTTTCTGGAGTACAGGAGCATCTAATGGTGAAAGGAAACAGAAAAAGCTAAATATGTACTTTGTTTATATCTGTTAAATATTACATATTGCCATAGTGGGAGATCATTCCCCACTCTTTTACTTAGGTGGTGTTCCTTAAAAAAAATCTATTCAGCTATACTGACAACCCATTAATTATCAAGCACAAAGGCAAGGGTGCTGTTCCATCAGAGGCTCAAGAATTGGGTGGGACTTGTGTGTATCCATCAGTGCCTGACCCTATGAAAGAATCCACAGTCTTCTACTACACCCATAAGTGCAAATTCAGAAAAAAAATGTCTAACATGAGACTTCAGTGGTGTATGGGCCTGGAAATCCCCACTGCAGAGAGCTCCTAAACCTTGTGTTTCAGCTTATGACCCTTATATGATGCCAAGTCCCCAAAAGCCCACCTCTAGTGATATGCAAAAATGCCACATCTGGCCTGCCCAGGGAGTGGTACCCTCACAGCCACACCTCAACACCTGGCAGCTTTTGGGTGAGTGTGGGGGGCAGGAGGAGCTGAAAGGGTGGGAAGAACAAAGCAGTGGGCTGAAGGGAAGCATTCCACAGAGGGCATCTGGCTTGCAGGCTGCCAGCTGCATTGTATTGCTAGCCAGAGGGCACACTGCAGTCCCAGCACTGTACATACATGGTGGAGCTGAAACTGGGAAATTCTAAGCCATCAGGTAATGTTTCCCTTTCTCTAAGCTGTTATTTCCACATGGACCAAATCTGAGGCTCTGAAATACAGCTGAAAGGGACCTCAACCTACAGAAGGCTGCCCATGAGTTCATTAGCTTTTTATTAAAATGACTGAGACACTTATTTGGATGCAATTTCTATGCTGCTGTATCTGCTCCTCACAGAGACATATGGCAGGTACACACTCCTGTTGAACTGCTTTTAGGGTCACTAGTGAAAACTGCTCTGTGAAAGTATTTATCTGCACAATTTGAATCAGGGCTTTCCAGCTGATCTGGACCTTGGAGCAATTTATTGCTGCTGTCCTTGCCAGTGTCACATGCTGAGTTGAAACAGCAGTTTGATAAGCAGGTAACTAACCACTGCACTCAGGACAAGCAATCTGCATGAACTCAGGCTTAAAAAAACCTACAACAGCTTAATGCTTAACTCCAGTCTACAGTGCAGTAAGACAGCATGCTCATGATTGTAAGAGAGGGCAGACAGCCCAACACCATCTTGTCAGTGCAGTAGTTCAACCTGGGCAAGCACAGACAACAGGTCAGGAAACCAGATCACCTTTGTATGTTCAAAGTACATTCCAAGCTTCATGTTCCACTCCACAGGATACAGCAAGGCACTCTGACCAGCTCCAGAGGAGGAGGACAACAGCACTGTCTTCTGCCTAGTCTGGCAAAGATTGATCTGCTACAGAAGAACTGAAGACTGTGCTATGCTCCTTTTCACATTACCTGATCCAGTGCTGCTCTGTCTTTACCTGGTGTTCTCACTGGGAGCTATGGGAAATTAAACACCAGTTTTCTCTACCCACAGTCCACACTGGGGCATATAGCTACACCAGAGGAGTGGGGTGAAACAGGTTGTTGTGAGCCAGAAAAACTAGCAGCAGAGTTCCCCCAGTTTGTGAAGAGCAATGTCATGCTCTACCTGGGGATGGATTTAGCATCTGGGGAATTCTAAGACATGCAGACAGTGTGAGAAGGGAGATGGTGAAGACAGTACAATGGAGCTGGGGAAAGGGCTTCAATGCCCTCAGGATTACTGCTGAAGAAATAATATTAAAATACACATGATTTATGAAAGGGAATTAGTTTCAGGAAGCAGTGATTCAGCAAGGAGGACAAGAAATACATCAGTAAAGAAACAGGAATCATGACTTTACTAACACAAAGACAACACTTGCAGGAAAGGCAGTGTGTTCGTCCTCTCAAACCTTAATTTAGTCACACACCTGTACACTACACCTCTGAGCTCAGTAAGAAACAAGTAAAGACAGTCTGTTTTGTGCATCATGTCCTTGCCAAGTGTCTGTGTTGAGCACAGCTGCAGGCGAGCTAAAAACATCCTTTAAATCACAGAAAAGCTACCAGGAAGCACCATGTGCCAGTTACACCTCATCAGACTCCTGTGTTAATGCTGAAGTGTGAGGAGCACTGCAGAAGAACTTCCCTTTTGGGATGTTCTTCCCAGAACTGACAAAGCACTACAAGCCAGTGTTATGCCAAGTAAATATTTGTGGGGGCTAAGGTTTTCATGCTGAAGCAGGAGACAAAATACTTTGCAGAAAGCCATGGCACGCTCTCCAGCCTGCTTGTTCCCATTGCACAGGGACAGCTTTGTATTATAGCTGAAAGGTATTTATTTACCAGATTATTTGACATTTTGGAAAATAAGACACAGAACATTCAGGCTGGCTTGGCCTGTAAACAAGAGCATGTTTCCTAAGGATCTGGACACAGCTAGAGAAGGACACAGCTCTGGCAGGGGCTGCCCAGGGAGGTTGTGGAGTCTCCTGCTCTGGAGACATTCCAGCCCCCCCTGGAT